>SNQJ01S0172501.1:2678-20427 GCA_010110895.2 Picea sitchensis
GTGTTCAGTAACCCCAAAAGTCCTCCTTCTACAAGAGTTGTTGACTTCAGTGCTTGTGCTTTCAGCATATCTTTGTCTGACTCCTCCGAGTTCAGAAGTGCCTCCTCTGTGCACCGGTATTCAGAGTCTCAAAACTCTGTCATGCCCTCATGGAATGAGACCTCAAAGACCTCTCAAACCTGAAATCAAACACACTCCCTGCAATGACATATTACAATACACAAATGCAACATATAATGAACACACACACAGACATGCATATATTGACAGAATAATGCAGGAAAAACTGCTCTGTATTAATAATGGAAAATGCCTGTATATTTTACAAGGTGTTCTTTGAGCTCTCTCTCTGGCTCTTCTCTATCTGCAGATTCCTCCTTAACTCCACACACTCAAAATGAGATATCAAAATATCTTTTACCCTGAGGGCTCAATCGAGCGCTTCCCTCCAGGATTTACTTACCTTAATAAATTACAATCAATGGATGTCTAGTCTGCTATCCAGAACTAGATCACAACCGATCTATAATAAATGCCTATCTTATCTACAGCCTACGCAAAGGCATGGCTTTCCCGGCTCACCAACCTAAGACATTAAATTACATTCATTACAACTTAAACGAGGCTGCGCCTCTACTTGAATACATGCGCGCTGATGTGGCTGGCTGGCTGGCTGGCTTGGAGCGATGCTCCTGCATCACTAGGGCATAGTAAAGACATTGTTGAGCCCATATATGTCAACCTCTATAACCATATTCGTGTAGAGGTGGAAAAACGGTGGGAAATTATAAATATTCCACTACATGCCTTAACATATGTGATAACACCTAAATACTATCACGTATCATGGCTTTCATCACCAACACCTAGTGGTGGGACCAAGAAAAGACCACACCAAGATCCATAGGTTCAAGCAGGTTATATGAAAGCATTAGATAAATTCATCTTGGACGAGGATGAGTGTGACAACATAAGGAGACAATTGATCCATTACATCCTTAGCAATGGTGCCTTTGATACCAACCATGCAATTAGATATCGAGGGAATTTGAGTTCTCTTGAGTGGTGGAACATGCATGGCGATGCTACCCCACAACTGCAATGTTTGACAACATGGGTGCTTTCACAGGTGGTGAACACTTCTTCTGCAAAGAGGTGTTGGAGCACCTATAGTTTCATACACAACGTTAAAAGGAACAGGTTAAATTTAAGTCAGGCAGAGATCTTGGTCTATGTTCATTAAAAATTGCAATTGGTTTCCCATTACTGCGAGGAGGAATAGATGGATCAAAACTCGAGGCATTGGGACAAAAAATCGGAGGAGGATAATTTGGAGGATGGAGTAGTTCTTTTAGAGAAATTGCAGAGTGTTCTTTTGGATGATGATGATCATGTTGAGATGCCACCCCCATCCAGTGCCAGGGTCCCCATGTCCAGGATTCCAGCTACAACTATAGGGGCTTCATATTCATCTATGTCGCATCTGTCTACATCTAATTTTTCACTACCACCACGTGGAGGCCCACGCATTACCCATGGTGGTGGAAGGAGGATGGGATAGTTGTCTACAATTTGATGATTCTCCTTTTTCATTACTTTATATGTCATAGTCTATAAATGATAGATTCATAGTATTTTGAAACTAGCTCAGTTTAATCTTTAAACTTTAAACTTTATTGTTTTGGACCTTTCGGTCTTCATACTTCAGTGTAGATGGGATATTTTGTAAACATTACTATTTGGTCATGACTCATGTTATTGTTGACAGTTTTTGGAAGGAGAGTATGTTGCAAGGGAACCGAGGTTTTGACATTCTATCCATGAGAAGGAAAAAACCTATGAGTTTGAAAGGTTACTGGATGTTGAGGAGAAAGGTCGATAGGGCGATGGAGTTTGAAGCCATGGAAGTGGTTAGAGAAATGTTTCCTCTTGGGTATATTGTGTATGTATGCCAAGTTATTCAGTTTGGAGGATGCACATAAAGTGTTTGATGTAATGTCTCAACGAGATGATCATGGACCATTATGATGAGTTTCCAGAGGAAGCAGAGTTATATCTGGAGGTAATGGTGGAAAGTCAAGCATGGAAGCAGAGTGTTGATGGGATTATTCAGATTTGAAGCAATGGTGAAAGTCTTGAATGAAAATTTCTGGGTGGATTTATGTAAATGGGCATACGACTGTAAGACTAGGTTAGGCATGTGTACCCCTTGTTTGAAATGTCATTGGTAAAGTGTGGATGACCTAGGTGACATGGAGGAGCATGTCATATTCTCGAATACCCCGACTTTGAGGGAAGTTTGGTCGGTTTTGATCATGGAAAGGGGGGGGCGAAGTTAGGTAAGAGTGATGGTTTTTAGGAACATGTTTCTGGTAGCTCATGATTTTAGAGCCCATGTATTGCATATAATGAAGCATTGGAATTAGCTTGGAGGTGATAGGTGAAGGCTCACTTGGTTAGCTTGAAATGCATCTTTGCTGGTTATGGTGAGGGAGTTAAGGGATACAAATTATGGGATCCTACTACCCACAAATCATCAGTAGCAAATATGTGTACATGGAACACTTAATATTTGTTCAAGATCACAAATGGATATTGGTTTTCAAAATTAGGAAGTCATTTTATGACCTGAAGCTCAAACAAACAATGGTACAAGATGTTTGATTCCTTCATGGTGAGCCAAATTTTACAAGAAGTGAGTATAACCATTATGTTTATGGTATACTCATTATATTGGTAATATATGTTTTTCTTGTAGCAAGAATAAGCATGGTTGAGATTCACTGGTTGACTCAATTGGCTAGAACGTTTGATATGAAGGATCTAGGAGCAGCTAAAACAAACTTGAGCATGGAAATACACAAAGACAAAAAAGATGGTAAGATTTGGTTATCATAATAGAAGTGTGTGGAGAAAATACTTAGGAAATTCAATATGAATAATGTGAAACCGATAAATATCCCTTTAGTTTTCCATTGTAAGCTTTCTTTAGGTTTATGTCCTAAGTAATGAAGAAGAAAAGGATTATATGTATCATATTCTAGTATGAAGTTTTATGTATGCGATGAAATGGTTTGATATTTCACATGTAGTTGGTTTTATCAGTGGATACATGGAAAATCCAAGTAAAGAAATGAAATGGGTGCGTCAATATTTTAGAGGCACAAGTATCACCTACAATGGTTGAACTAATTGAGCTTGTGGTTATGTTGATTCAGTGTAGGTGGAGTAGTCCATACTAGAGAAAACTATGCAGACATGTTCATGCAACCAGTGTTGTTAGGAATTTGAGATGGTGTTTGGATTCTCTTGGTTTGTATGAAGGTGATGTTTGATTAGTTGGGAAAGGTATCAGGAAATTGTTGTCAATGTAGAGATTGTTGGGTTGTCTTAACACACCTTGTAGTTACATTCATTTGGGCAGAGGTTTATCAAGATTTTGTTGTTCCATATGCTTGGAAATGTTTGAGAATCTCTTGTTTAAATGAAGAATCCCATGAGGATCTTATTGAGACTTGTATTCATTTCTCCACAGAGCAATAGAGAATACCATTGCCCCCATTTCATCCTTGGTTGTTGTGAGATGTTTTTTCCCATCTATTCAACTATGTTGCACTATGTGATGTTTTATATTTCTCTATTTTTGTTTATGTTCATGATTCTATTTGCAGGTCTAAAGTCCAACACAAGTTTGTTAGCTTGAACTTTACCAAATCCCTTGGATCCATCAGTCCTTATTTTTGTAGCCCTGCTAGCACACATTGTACCACCAAAATGAAAAGGATTATGTTGTTGGTTATATTTGATAGAAGTATATATGTGTTCTCCATTTCCATATGAAGGAGAAAGAACATCAAAGAAAATAATATGAAAATAACGTCACCAATGGGATATGCCAAAAAATCTAGGTTCAATTCGCTCTAAGTGGAGTAGGTTAACTGTTTTTTTTGTGATATATGAAGATAATTATGGATGAAATGGTTGTTTGTATGGATACATGTGGCATAAATCATGTGGATAATAAATTTGCAAACCATGACCACATCAAAATAAGGCTTTTAAAGACATGTCATGAAAGTTGTCACCTTTCTTTCTTAATTGTGCAGTGTCATTTCCACTTCTTCAAATGGATCTTCCACTTGGAAAGTGGTTTATGGAAACAAATATTCCATGTGGAAAGTGTTTTTTATGGAAATCAAATGTAAGAGATGAATGGTTTTGGTTATTAATATGCATTTAGAAGAAAATAAATTGTGTTAGAATATGTAATTTTTGGTATGAGGTATTTTTAAATAAAATGATTTTAATATATATAATATTAATTGTTTTATTATAGAATATATATAGTATTTTTTCAATTGAGTTTATATTAGTTTGGGTGATTTGAAGGAATTTGTTATCGTCTCCATCCAGGTTCAATTCCTACAAGTGATATGTTGATCTCTTAACGATTATATTATTGTAATGGGAACGAAACTTGTGTCCTAAAGATTCTAGATTTTAACTTAGATACCATCCCCAAAATAAGGAAAAGTACTCAAAATCTTCCCAGATAATCTTAAACCTACTTTAATTTATTAATTTTATATTAAATAAATTTGTTAGAAAACTAATCCATTAGGGTTATGGTATTCTTCACTTGAGAAGGAATATGAAAATTTAAATGAATAGGAACTATCATCGAGAGTCCAAGAGACCTCTTCGAAGATGGATCCAAAAGTTGAGATCATGTATTTATATGTGTATCATATTAATCAAAAGTATTCCAGGCTCATCTCCAATATGGTGTATTCTAACAGTGGTATAAGAGAACCTATAGTTCTTAAGATTGAATTAATCTATGATACTTTTCCATATCTTAGTTTTCCTTGTCTAGAAACACTTGTCTCATTTATTACCTTGGGCATTTTCATTCTCGCATGTAGAAACAGTTCCATCTACTTGCAAGTTCGCCCCTCTTCCTTCCTCAACATTGTTCATGCCACTCTCTCTCATGTTTGTCCCTCTATTCGATTCCATACCACCATCTATGTTATCCTATATGTCATTCTCTATGTACATGGTTGTTCGTGAGTTTTAGGGTTTCACCATCTCCTATCCATTCTTATTTGCACTCTGTGTGTGTGTGTGCATGCGCTCACACAAACATACCCTTGTCAATGAGCCTTGTTCCCTCATTTTTATCACTCTCTCACTTATAAATTTTGTTCCAAACCTATTTAGGTGACTGGAAAATTTCCTTGAGCGTGAATCTATTGAAATTGATATCTTTCTCTCAAAACATTAAGCCATCTTTTGGATCACAATATTCAGGAACATTCAATGAAATTTTTTCATATTATATGTGGTCTAGGTATAAATAAACTCTCTTTCATCCATGTATATTGTGATGTTCTTTGAACCTGAGCCAAAGGATATCCCTAAAAAAAATGGCAATGAGTTCCTAGGCCTAGCCCAGGCTACCCAGGGGGCTTGAAATAGTTTTCAATCAACAATTGATGTACCTTGGTTTATATCACATGTGAAACACCGGGTTACTTTTATGAATGAGTCGACCATGTGGAATTTAGAAAAAGTGAACGAAATGCCATGCCCACTAGATACAAATCCATGGATTTATTCAATGGTGGAAAGTTTGTGAGCATCCAAATGAGTGTTCATGGTGTTGAGAATGGTTTCGGCTATTGGAAAAATAAAATGTGTCTCATAAAGAGAAGAACATTGGGAGACAAAACTAAGACCACTTCTCCTTTCCGTACGTTAAGAGAATCGATATCGCACATGTACCAAAGAGATGATCTCTCTAGATGTTGACATTGTTTTTTAGATTTTCATTAGGAACCTCAAAAAAATCAAATGATTTAATAATTTTTCCTGGTGATTGACGAGGAATTGCAGACCCTTTAAACGCCATATCTCGTTCTTGAAATTGTAGTTGTAGAGAGAGAGGATTTCATTGTGTTTTGGGAATGAAATCAAGGGGATCCTTCATCTTCTGGGAAATAATTTGTAATCTATTCTCCTGATCCAGGTGGATATTGGTGGCCACCCACATGTTCCAAATTCCAACTGGCTCATCTTGACAATTTTCAGTTCAACAAATTTCTCTGTAATGGGGACATTTCTTTGTAATTGTGGGATTTGCACTTTTGAGGCTATCCTGAAGCCCTACACATCATCCAAGTGGATAATTGTGGCTGCCCACATATTCCAACTAGATTATTTTGGAATTTTTTATATCAATACATCTTTCTATACTTCCAGGGCCGTTTTGGGGCCCTAAACAGTGTTTTCTTGGCTTGGAAAAGTTAAACTATAGGTAGAGTCAGAGTTCGATGGCATAATGCATAGTTCTCGAAAATACCTTTCCAATGAGATATCACACTGATCCAGGTGAATATCGGTGGCTACCCATCTTTTTCAACTGGCTCAAAATAGTTTTCTGGCAATTTTGGTAATTTACTATTTTTAGCAGTTTTTAACTTCCAGGGCCATTTTGAGGGCCTAAATGAAGGTTTTTTGGGATTGAGATTCTCAATGCTAACTGAAGGCTTTGATTAATCCCCCTAAATGAATCTCCTCGACGATACCTTTCCAACGAGCTATCGTGCACCCCAAATGAAGATCGTATGCCAAAGTTACGCCCCCGGGAAGTTCATACACCAAACTACCCAAAACGGGGTCCACAAAACTGTTGCCTTTTCATCTTCTGGGGTTAGGGTTTTGGATTTTATTTATATTAAAAAGTTCTTTGGAGACTCATTTTAAAATAATCTTCTTACATATGCGATTAACCATCAAATCTCTTCTCAGAGATAAATTGCCACCATTCTAGCGAGTCTTTCACTCTGTATTTTACAGTCTTTGTACATTTTCGCTCATTAATAGAAAATTGTGTATTATTTTATCTCTGTGTTTATGGTTGCATCTCTGATACATTTCTGTTATATTATTTAATATCCGATATATCTCTGTTTCTGTTATAATATTTAATATCTGTGATATATCTCAGACATTTCTTTATTATATCTCCGCCTCATTTTGTGCCAAAAATAACCTTTATCAATGGTATCGAAAGCAAGCTCCTCTTGATCATTTTTTCAAAGGCATGTCTCCGACGCAGGTCCGGAGATAGAAAGTTGGGTCTTGGATTTTCTCTTGAATACAATCTCTCTCACTCCCAAGAAACCTTCAATGGTGGAAAAAAAGACGGAGAAGATGATCTCTATCAATCTCGCTAAGCTTGATAAGCTCTCACGCTTTAATAAAGAAAGGGAGAAAATGATGGATAATTGTTCCCACATCCTTCAATGCTTGCCGATAGAAACAGTGCATCTTCATCGAAAACGCTTTTTGGAAGCAACTCTCCTTTCAAGATATAGGTTAATTTTGATATTCTCATATTTCAAGGTCAAATATATGAAGATGCCATAGATAAATGGTTAAATTCAAGAAGGTTATTTTACAGTTCAAGGATTTTACGACAAGGAAAAGATCATATTAACACTCCTTAAAGCTCTTCCCCATGTCAAACACTGATGGGAAACTTCATCGAGAAAGTTCCATAGAGGATCTCTATAATATATGGGGTTGAGCCCACTTGGGATTTTTTGTGGATGGGGAAAAGGAACAGTACTACCGTTGGAAACTACGGTGACCGTAGTATACGAGATGGACCACACCGCAACAATAGAGGGCCAATAAGATCCGAGGCTCACCAATACCTTCCATAAACTGCGTCACCAAGTTGGGTATCAAATACTCCGCCAATGAAATTTCCATCTGAAATAATTATGGGGCTATACACAGATGCATCCAAACTGAATGGATTTTCCGGACATCTCATCACTGCAAGTACCATCGATATGTTGTTAAAATTGGAAATCGTGAAATTTAAGAACTAGAACAAACAAGAGTTTGGGTCTGGAAATATAAATAAACCAAAGTATGATAAAGACATCCCTACATAGTCTCTCGAAAACTACCCAAGCCAGAAAAGAAGGGTCAATGAAAGACAAAGAAGGACATCTGAAAATGGTTCAATTTCCACAAAACCCCGCACAACATCGGTGAATGTCTCTCAAAACAATTATTGGCGGCCAAGATCAAAGACAAGGAGATGAACCTTGATTTAGACCCTGATTCCTAAAAAATATCGGGTAAAAGATGCATCATCACGCAGATCCCATTGCTATTTCTGACCTAACAATTCAAACTAAGAATCAACATATCCCTAAAGATGGTTCTTTTCAAATACATATGTAAGTGAAGGGGAACTCACGATTTTATTGTTGATAGAGGAAACCGTAAGAACCTCATCTCAACAGAGGTTGTTAAATAGTTGGGATTGTTGAAAACATCACACTCGCAACCAAACAACATCGAATAGCTTTTCCAGGGACGTGATCTCCGCTGTTGGCCAACAATGTTGATTTTCATATGACGTCCAACCCTTCAAGGATGAGGGTATTATGTGATGTTTCCCACCGACTTTGTGATGTTCTCTTAGGGCCAACCATATATGTGGAATTTCCATGTTGTTTATGAATCTATACCCCATAGCGTTCACCTTTTCTCCTGACATCTCTATAGAACACTAGGAGGTAGTTATGATTGTTGATTACCGAGAGGGGGGGTGAACTGAATAGAGAAATTTAAATCATTTTTTAACCATATAATCCAAATGTTATATCAATGTAGCATTATCATCCAATAACTTCAGAGAGTAAATAATCAATGAACAAATGAACAAATCATACACATACATAGTACACTAGTTTTACATGCGTGGAAACGCAAAGCGGAGAAAACCACAAAATGGTTTTTCTTATAAGTCTTGAAGAATTACATTCATTGAAGCACAACCTCTTTGTTTTCCAAATTAACCGAAGGGAGGCTCCAACCCCTTGCGAGCCTTCAGATACAACCTAAAGGAAGCTCCAAATTCTTGATTCTTCATAAGCAAACCGTAAGGAGGCTACAACCCCCATGTTCTTCGGATATAACCTAAAGGTGGTTGGCAACCACTGCCCTGCTCATTCAACCATCCCCATGTAGAATTAGAATGATGGAAACCACTATCACACTATCACCGCGAGATATACCACCTGTAAACATGTACCAATAAACTTGAACCATGACACCATGCATCAACTTGTGCCTCAACCTCGTAATCAACTTGTACCATAAACAAGTGCATCAACCACGCACCAACTGCACTACAAACAACCTCAGAATCAACCCACTATAAATAAGTGTATCCAACCATGTACTAAGTATGTACCAATCATGTGTCAACTACTCATAAACTATGACTTCATCATTATAATAATATCATCAATATATTATCTATATGTGTTAAATCATCAACTAATTGTTCTTTTAAATTCATACCCAACATGTACCTAACTGTGTTAACTCAACATTTCATTATCCAAATATTATTTTACCCATGTAATAGACCGGTGTATATGATACTAAGAGGCTATCAACAGAGATTGAAGTATTATCAGTCTTTTTTTTCACATGACTAGTTTTGGATTACAACCCTAATTTGAAATAATCTTAACTATGTACCTGCAATGAATATAGATCTAAAAGTGGTACACAACAATTTCAAGTTGTTTTTCTGTTTCTGAAATACATTGGGAACCTCCTAAAAGGAGTTATCAATGGCATATTCCTTTGTTAGTTCTGCTTGTTCTAGAGAGCTTATTCAGAGCTGCAAAGCCCTCAAGACCGGGAATATTTGTTGAATGGATACATGGTGGCCTACATAGAATACCAAATACCAGGAATTCCAACCAACACATTTTGTCTTACTTATTTGATTCGTTATGAATAAGTTATGGTTTACCCGAAACATTTGTTTTAAACTAGTTTTCAGACTAGCCACAAACTCTATTTTCAACAAAGTGCAACTCCAAAAATAAAGACCTAATAAGATAAATTTTGTCACATATACTTGTATATGTTTCATCAACGGCCTATCAATTTCACGGTCTAAATCATCATAAAAAAAAACATAAAAAAAAAAAAAAAAAAAAAAAAAAAAACATACCTTAGAAAGAATTATCGTTATTTTATCTCCTTGAATTTCTAACCTTTTCTTTTCAATTCCTCCCTCTTGTTCAAGTCTTATATATCCCTTTGTTATCTTAGTCACCTTATAGATATTCAATATGCTCAAGTGTGATATAAAATGAGAGACTTGCCTCTTTATTTATACTCTCCAAATATCTTCCTTTATAAGCATCTCTAGGTCACTTAACCCATTTCTAGGTCACTTAACCCATTTATAGGTCACTTAACCTATTTCCTTTCCCTCATTTTTATGGTTAACCACCTTCCATACTAGAAATTTCTCCATTACTTTATCATTTAAATATGCCTTCTTGACTTTGTCACCTCACTTTATCATTTAAATAATCTTCTTGATTTTGTCACTTCACATCATTATTTAAATAATCCTTTTCTTGATTCTTTTCTAATTTCTACTTTATCATTTAAATAATAATTCTTTCTTAGTAAGATCTGATCTTTGATTTTGGGGTTTCAAGTCAATATATGAGTGGTCCTCCCAAATCCTTTGTATTATAACTCTCAAAATGTGAGGAGTTATGCGACGTTCCTAATACCACCTAGAAATGACATGATATGTAACATATCCATATAGAATAGTATTACCTTAAAATATACAAAACTCATACCATTATATTATGACTTTTGGGTCCATTACCCAAACCTTTGTGCTACTAGAATTTTCTACTGGACTTTTCTTCAAGGGTTGGCATCAATGACAACCAACCTAATCTAATAAAACAGAATAATGTTCCACCTAAAAAGCGCCGCAAGTTAGTATCTCATACTACAAAATTAAGCTTCTTCACACTCTGTTCAAAAGGTGAGGATACTCACAACCATTGGCTAAATCCTCGGCCCAAACAACTTCTATCCAACAGAAGTGTAGAAACATTAATAAAGGAGAAGAGATAGAAACATTGATGATGAGTATAAGAATGAATTTTATCATGAGTAAGTGCTGCCACCAATACCAAAGGGGGAGATTGTCTAAAAGTTGGATTAGGTTGATGGAGTTTGCATGGATTGTTGGTTTTCATTGATGTCAACCATTGAGAAAAGTACTGATAATTCCAAAGATAATAAAGGTTTGGGTATGGACCCAAGTTTGTTTGATTCAAAGATGACCCATTATGTCTTGTCATGGTTGGTAATAAGTACAAATGGGATGAACTCCAAATGGTCCCCCTCATGGTGAAATCCCTCAAGGGAAGACGCTCTTGGATTGAGTTAACTCTAGAAGTATGGTTAGAGAACCCATGCTTATTTGTGGAATAATAAGACAAAGGTCAGTGAATTTTTCAGTGAAACTATCCTATATTTATATTGCTTGTCATTCCATTTACAGTGGTATGGAACGGGCCACATAACTCCTCACGCTAGAGAGTTATGGCCATGAGAAGTTGGAGAACCCAAAGTTTGGGTAATGGACCCAAGTTTGCTTGATGGATAATGGTATAATGCTTTTGATATTATATTTTCAAAGTAAGACTATCATCTATGGATAGTACATGTCATTCCATTTCTGGTGGTGGTATGTACAATGTCACAATTCCCTCACCTGGCTTGAGAGTTATGATGCTACGGTTGAGGACCCTCGATATGTCATCTAGAAGCCCCAAAGGTCAAAGTAGTCAAAGTGGTTTAAGAGATTTAAAAAGTAAATAATAAAGGAAGGGATGAGGTACTATAATTCAAAGTGAATACAAAATAAACATTTCAATAATAAATTTTAATGGAGAAATTAGAAGTGGGTTAACCCAAATAAGGAAAGTGGGCAAAGTGGTCGAGAAGATGTTTTAAGGAAGCTACTTGGAGTGTATAAATAAGAGGAAAAGACTCTCTCATTTAAGACACTTGAGCATATTGAATAAATTAATAGGTGTCCGAAAGTTAACCAAAGGATATCTAATCTGGAATTTCTGAGGAAAGGTGAAGAAAGAAGGCCGGAATTCAAGGAAGGATAAATCTTTGGATGATGCTTTCTAAAGTATGTTATTTTAAGGTCATCTCACCATTCATAATAATGTTTTTTCTATAATGATTCAGATTGTTAAATTGCTATGACATTGTAAACATATCCAAGTATCCTTGGTAAATATTCATCTTGTTGGTCATTGTATATTTTTGGAGTTACACTCTGTGGAACATAGGGTTTGTGGCTAGTCCTGAAACTAGTCTAAAACAGGTGTTTCAGATAAAAACGTCATAACTTCTTCATAACATATCCAAATTTAATAATATTAAATGTGTTGGTTATAGAAAATTCTTTATTATGTTGTGTAATAGTTTCATATATATTCAACAAATATTCTGTGTGTGGCACACTCTACAATGTCTCTCTCTAGAATAAGCCAGAATTCAACAAGGTATGTCATTCTTGCTATAAATACTTTTCTGAGAGGTTCCAAGTAGTGACACCTGGAGGAATTGTATAAAACACACTGAATAACATGGTGTATTAGTTTTATATCTTTATTCATTACAGGTACAAAGTTATGATTATTTCAAGTTAGGGTTGTTGACTAATCCAAAACTAGGCATGTGAGACTAAAGAAAAGTTTGATGAAAATGCTAGGCTCTTGTTGTTAAAGTTAAGGAAGGTTTGCAGGAAAATGATCATATACACCAGGTCTATTACAGAGTTACAAATCATATTTGGATGATGAAATTGATGAGGGCATTTGGTTGAGGCACATGTCGGGTACATGGTTGAGACAAGTAGTTGATGAGTTGGCACATACATGAGGTGTATAGTTGATGATGTTGGTACATATTGATGATTAGTTGATACCTGATTGGTACATACTTGGTACATGGTTGGAGGCACTTGTTAGTAGTATTGTTGACACATGGTTTATGGATGATGTAACATACTTGAATTATTAGAAGCACATATTGATCTTGGTGATGATTATGAGTTGTTGTGTTATACTTGGTTGATGCACATATTTGAGAGTTGTCTTGGTGATTGATCTTAGTGAGTAGATCTGATTTGGTTGATAAAATATATGAGACAGGGTGTTGCGATAGGCTGTTTGGACAATTTGTTGTGACAGGTTGTTGTGACAGGTTATTTTACAGGTTTAGTGCATGGTTGATGCACTTGTTCATGGTATAGGTTGAGGTACAGGTTGATGCACTTGTTTATGGTATAGGTTGATTACAATTTGAGGTACAGGTTGGTTCATGGTTGATGCACTTTTTTATGGTATAGGTTGATTATAGGTTGAGGTACAGGTTGATGCATGGTTGATGCATGGTTCAGGTTATTGGTATAGGTTGTTTGGTACAGTTTGATTGGTATAGGTTTACAACAACATATATCACAGTGATAGTGTGACAGTGGTTCTATCATTCTACTTATATGTCAGGACGGTTGGACAGGACAAGGATAGTGTTATCAGATTAATCGGTAGCTGTGGACACTAATAGATCTCCCTAGATCCACCTGGATCTAGAAAAAAACAGGACAAGACATGACTCTTTCCCTAAGTTATGACCATTGAATTAGCTAGTAAAGAGGAACAAGTGACATAC
This sequence comes from Picea sitchensis, assembly GCA_010110895.2. Taxonomy (NCBI): domain Eukaryota; kingdom Viridiplantae; phylum Streptophyta; class Pinopsida; order Pinales; family Pinaceae; genus Picea; species Picea sitchensis. Next base: position 16,299 of record SNQJ01S0172501.1, read on the forward strand.
CTTTGTATCACTTCCTTGGGTCTTTGTTTCTCCCGCTTCACTCTGGTGCTCTCGTGAGGTCAAGGCCAAGGAAACACAAACCAACCAAAGTGAAGATAGATAAATATATTCAGTCGTCAACTTATGTGTATGATCAAGGAATTACACAATAAAGTAAGAATGAATTTATGGGAAAGGGACATGCCGCTGTATCATATTAATCGAAAGTAGAAGATACAACCTGATCGCCTTGATGTCACAAGATTCCTTTCAGTGACTCTTGGTTCCAACACACACACTTGCTCGATCCTTGCATGAAGAAGATCCGACTCCTCTTGATAGACTTGCTAGAGTATCCAAGCTCCTATTCAAGCTAGGTCCTTCACACAATTCCTGCACCAATTCTCCAATTAATCTTGCTTAACCTTTTCCATGAGAATACCATCAATATATAGGAGAGGATGAGATGCTTACTTGGATGAGAATGATCCCACCAAATCAGGGAAACCAATAAAATGATAACCATTCGAATGCCAACCCATTCTCTAAAAGATTCCCTTCTAGAACCATCAAGACTTCATCTTTTTACAATCTTGAGAACAAGTTCACACACTAGCTATGTAGCACAATGTGATAAATTCGCACCCTAGATGAAGGTAGCCTGCAAGAATGGGTCATTCTCACACCCTAGGATATAAGCAACCTGCGAACTCTCTTCAAAAATATGTTTTCTGGGAAGAGATGAATGTCACTTTTCTCAGGAGAAAGTTCTTGTTAGGAGTCTGAGTACACCATCATCAATACACCATCAAGATGACCATAATAATGGGTAATAGAATGCCCCCTAAAGTATGAGGCTAGAATTAGTGACAACCGAAATACTTTGTAAACTGCGTGTGTGTGTCGAAAACTAGGAGCGCAGCTAATCGAAAACCTGCGAACAACCAAGCATCTGTAGAATATAATACTAGTTATAAGGTAGGCATTCCCATACTCAGATCATGGACGGATGACATTATAAGCATAGGTCATGGCCACCAATCATACACTGTGGATTCATGCTGTCAAAATATCACATAGCCACCAGGAATACACTGTGGATCTATGCAAGAAAATTCAAATTGATACGACATAGCCACGAGACATACAAAGTGGATCTATGTGTCACAAATTATACATATTCCATCACAACCTGGACAAAGAGATGAGATCCAGGGTCTTCAATCCCGTCGCCCGAAAGTACGAATCTAACCATGTGATTACATGTGTCGAAGTCGAACATGGTAGAAACCACTTGATTACCGATCATTGATGAAACCATTAACAAGTGCGAGGGAAATCACCATTAATGTCAATGACCCCCAAGGTACACAAGTACACTCCACCGAATGTGAATGAATGAGTTGAGTTCGAACATTCGACGTAATCTTTCGATCAGGGGACAATGATGTAAACCCACTATCGAAAGCGAGGAAACCTGCCATTGAGGCATGCAAGTTCCAAGGTACCAAAGAATTTCTAAGTCTTGTTTTCGGATAATGAGCTGAAGTCGATGGAACAAAACTTGTCACAGGAGGGCCTTGATGTATCCCCCATCAATGACACAAAATGAGTAACAGATTTCGAAGGTGAAACAGAGTATGATGTAAGTTGGACTGGACACAGGGAAGGCCGACACAAAGAGAATGGACAACTGCAGATGGCTGACTCAATAAAGGTTTTAGATGAACTTTTCTTGAACATATGAATGAAACGACCAATGATTTGGCAACATTGACTCAGAGACGACGCAGGGTATGATCTTGTAGAAAATCGAATGAGAGACAAATGGATTTCCCAAACCGGCTTCAAATAATGAATAGGGGGTGTCATGTTCAAGATTGACATTTACTACCAATTAATATGAATACGAGAACACATCCCTTTCCCAAATTTTCCCCCACCATTTCTGGCGATTACCTCTTTATTTTTACACAAGCTTGAGGAGGATAACATATTCTTGTTGATATAAGCTCATCCTTCAGATAAGTCCTTCGAAGTATGTTTAACGAACCCTAGGAAGGAGTGGTTCAGTCCCATTACGGGTATGTTGATGTTTGTTTAACGAGTCCAAAGATAGAAAACTCGAAGGTTTTTCATGATTATAGAGTCTGGAAAAACACTTAAAAGAGAACTCTCTCAATTCCTTTTTCGTAAAATAGTCTGATGAGACCGAAAAAGAGATAAATTATCGCCCAACAAACGATTTATTCAAACAATTTAATGAGCGTGAAAATAGCAAGGTCGCTCAACAATCTTTTCATGTTTAGAGAGTCTGAAAAGAGCTTAAAGAGAACTCCAAGGAGGTTCCTTTTTCGTATAACCTTGTTGAGCCCGAAAAAGTGATAAAAATGTGCTCGATCGCGTTCTCATGTCTTTTCAAGTGTGAGAACGAACAAAAACCAAGCTTGAGGTTTTGTACAAAAACCATAAAAAACAATTAAAATATGCGATGAAGAAGAAAAAATATCTGCTTCCCTGTGCATGAACATCAAGGTCGTTACGTCTGCAAAAGTCGTTCTCAAAAGTGTGTTGAGCATTAGGTTTTAATAAATAAACAATTATAAAATCCAATAACAAATGGTAAAAGTAAATATAAAGGGGCAAAAGTTCCTTTTACCATTGTCATTTTAACTTTACCAATATTTGAGTCCAAAACCCCTCTTTTTCCCTTGAATTTCGGCGTTCGATTGCGGGACTTATGGGCATCCATTCAAAAAACCATTTCCGACAGTGAGGTAAGCTCCCTGTCCTCTATATTTTCATGGTTTGATTTTTCATTTTCATTGGCAAAAATCATAGTTTTGAGTTTGTTTTGGGGGTTAAATTTACGCTCAGCCATTCTCGCAGGCCAGCCACACAGGGCCTGCGAGAATGCCTCATTCTCGCAGGTGACCCCAAAGGCACCTGCGAGAACCTCGCACTGTGCCTAAAAGGCACTTGCAAGAACCGCAAAGTGGAATTTTAAAAAAAAATTTGCTCAATGAAAAAGATACCAAGTGCTGAATAGAGTTACTACATTTCTTCTTATGCTTCTTATGAAGGTATTTGGCCATCACCATGGTTCTGGAATGGCGTGAAAGAGAGAACGAAGAAGATGATGCCATTGCCAGGAATCATCCGGCCACCATTGCCTCTTTACGAGACTGTGGTCTTCTGAAATTATTTCGTATCCAGGCTATGAGGGCCCAAGTCAGGTTATTGGAGTACCTTGTGCACATGTGGGATCCCGACCAACAAATATTCCATGTAGGGGTCCACACATTGTCCTTGGATATCGAGGACATTTAATTCTTGAAAGGACTGTCACGGCGTGGGTACCACATGAGCCTAACTGGTAACAGAGGTGGTGGGTTTCCCATGAGTGAGTACTGTTGTTTGCACTGGGTTCCAGAGGCAGAGATGAGCAAAGGGAAAGTAGCCATTTGGGGAGTGTGGGATTTGACCCTTCGCACTATTTTTTTCACCATTGCTCATATGGCTGGGAGTGCTTCTCCTCACATGGCTCTCCAGAGCTACTTTCAGTATGCCATAGAGTGTACAGAGCCTTGGGTTTTTAATTGGGTAGATGTAGTGCTTCGTAGCATGAAGAGGCACTTGACCAAATGCAGGCGAGGTAACCTGAAGCAATTCGGGTATGGGTCTTTGTTGGTGTCCTTCTTTCTTCAGAGGGTTCCCTTGTTGAGGCTGTAGGTTGAGTGGGGTTTACTGGATCCAACAGATCCAAGAATGTTGAGGTGGTGTCAGCTCATGGCCTGACACGTAGCTGGACCAATTATCAAACATATAGATGCCTTCTTTGACTGGTTGTGACCACAGATGCTGATGGTCTATGATTATGCCTATGTCGGGTTGGACTTTCGAGGAGATCTGGATTTGGTCCTGCCCGAGGGCGCTCAGTGGGGGGATCTTGGTAAGAAGTACACATTTTTCTTTTTAAATGTTTTTGTGAATTTTATCATATGCAAATGTTTTTTATGTTCGTCCAAGGTCTAAATACAAAATTATTTTTGATGACACAGACGTGGGACCTTACTGACCTCTTGGTACTTCTCCTATTTAGCGACGAGGAGAGGTGGCTCCAGTAAGGTCCCACAGACGTGGGACCTTA
>SNQJ01S0172502.1:0-20427 GCA_010110895.2 Picea sitchensis
GCTACCCCACCTGCATAGTTACCCACCTGAATAACTAGACCTTGTCTCCCTATACCACGAACTTCATTAATCGCTTAGTCGGTACTTACAGACCTTCTCTTCTCAGGAACGGATGGATCAACCAACCTTACCCTTTCTTTCTTCCATTCACATTGTTCTACCTACGGCCAAGTTATTATTACTTATATTTCCAAAAAATATTGCTTTAAAAAATACATTTCTATATATTTACATGTAAAAAACAATTTTAAATATACAATATGTTGTGTTTAAAACTTTAATGTTATTTTTATTACAAATACTTATCTTTATGTGTAATATAATAAATTGAATATCCTTAAAAAAGTGAGCTTTATTAATTCACCGTGACAAGTTTGTGATATCAATCAAATAATTTTCATTGCAATACATATTTAATTATACAGCAATTGAGTTTGCATTGGAATACATATTTTAATATTAAAAAATAAGGTACAATATTATATGGGAGTAAATTTAATCGAGTACATATTTTGAACTTTAAAATTTATTTTAAAAATATTTTTCAGCAAACTTTTAAAATTGTATTATTCTTAACATGACACAAATGTTAAACATATTATTAAAGTACAAACGTTATTTAAGGATTCAAATATATTTACAAAATTTTGTTTGAGTTTTCTTCTCATACAAAGTCATTTCTAGACCTTGTTAAATTCTTCATAAGTACATAAATTATTGTTGTTTAAATAGTCACATACATACTTCAACAAATATATTGACACTTTAACATATGTATTTATTTCTTTTCTCACATATATATTCGTCTTTAATTCCATTCATATTCATTATATTTTTTCTAATACATTGACACAAGAATGTTTTTCTTAACGACAAACTCTATTACAAGGATTGAAAATGGAAAGGTTTTATGCAACCTTATTCAAAAAAATCTAAACTTCAAACCAACATTGGAAACCCGTTATTCTAAACTCCTATGAAGCAATGCATTTCAAATCTTATTTGCTTCAATGCTCATATGTTATTTCACATCATCTCAAATGGAAAATGGATCCTTTGTTCAACTAAACAACTTTATTTGTAGATCTATCCAAAATAGCAAGTATGCCTTCAAACTACTTGCTCCGCATTGTTCAAATTTACTTATATTCTAAAGAATTATTCTCTTTCTTTTTCCTCTACCACATCCCATTACAAATCACATACATCACACACACTAACCACATTTTAAACTACCCAATATGTGATCAATAATTAAAGTGCTAATTGTACATTGTTTTTACATTTTTTTGCAGGGTTTTGATAGTTCATGAAATGCAAGAGCATACTATGACATTTGACATTATTGGTGACAAAACATTGATCAAATATGTAAGTGGTTATGGAAAACAACCATTAGAAACAAATGAAACACCCTCAATATTTACCCCCATTAAATCTTTTAATCCATACCTAAATGAATAGACAACAAAAGTTGAGTACTTTCAAAAACTACTTCATGCACCTTCAACAATAGCAAGGGACCTTGTCATGTCTTTAGCTTTGATGTTATTGATGTGGAATATAGTAAGATACACATTACATTCTTGAACATCCAAGCACCATCCAAATGACAAACCTTCATTGCAATGTCACACACCACAACTATAGAAGGAATGCACATTGCACCGATGTTTTCCTCCAAATACTATGCAAAAATGAAAGATACTACATATGTCTCATCCAAAAAAAGAGAGGCACATAGTGTATTCTTTGTCACTCACACAATTAAAATTTGCATCACTACTCTAACCTTGGCATTTTGTTTAATTAGATAATACAATTGGGCCTATGCAAATATCATTGTTGTTTGTATTACATGCATTATGCACTAGTTTAATGTTTACCAAAGTAATTAGAGAATAATGTGAGGAATATTTATATCTTTTAAAGATATATATAATTTATTTTATGAACAATTAATGTAAAATTAGTTCTAAATGACATTGATAACATGATTTCTTATTTACTAGTAATTAGTGATGATAATATTTTTTTTTTATTTAACGGTCATAAAAACATATGTCAATCAATTTTTGTCGATGTTTCCTTTTCTCCGCTTCAGGGGTATGCTAGTCAATATTTTAACATTGTTAAGGCACTATTTATATATACACGCAGGTAAGATCCTTTGTAGGGGATCATGTTTCCCTTCTAGTTAAGTGTCTCACTCGAGTAGTTATAACCATGACTCTAGAAATGTTGGTAGCGTGGAAACTTGCTATTGTGTTGATCATTGTGCAGTTATTGATGGTGCTCTCTTTCTACTCTAGAAACGTCCTCCCTAAGGGCATTTTTGTTCAAGCTCAAGCAGAGGCAACCATTCAGTAAACATAGCATGCACACACAAATAAACTATGGAGTTGTTCAACTCTTATCCACATTCACATAAAACTGCAATTACAAAATACATGATAAGATATAACTCTCTAGAACACTCCATCCTTCACCTATCTAATAAATGCAAACTTACCTATCTTTTTTGTGCATTTAATATTCCTATCCTCCATAAAATTTGGTCAAACAAGTAATAGAGGAATAACTCCATTTGACATTCCCCATTAATTTTGACTATTACAAAAATCAACACAAACTATGCCTAAGTGTTGTCTCTGAAACTCAAAAGTATTTCTTCCCAATGGCTTGGTGAAGATATCTGCTAGTTGTTCTTTCGAACCACAAAACTATAGCATAATTCTATCATTGTTGACAAGCTCGCGAATGAAATGATAGCGAGTGTCAATGTGTTTACTCTTCCGGTGAAACACATAATTCTTAGATAATGCAATTGTTGAGTTGTTGTCACAAAATATAGGAGTTGGCTCATTTTCTTCATGTGCTAGATCACTAAGGATTCTTCTCAACCAAACTGCATGACATGTTGTTGAAGTTCCTGCCACATACTCTGCTTCTGCTGAAGAAATTTTGACAATGGGATGTTTCTTAGAAGCCCATGAAATCAATCCTGCACCAAACATAAATGCATACCCGGAAGTACTTTTCTTATCATCAACACCACCTGCAAAATCACTATATGTATATCCAACAAGTGAATCATCTTCTGAAGTAGAATACCAAATTCCATAATCTGTTGTACCTATAATATACCTCAAAATTCTTTTTCCAACTTTCCAATGAGAGATTTTGGGATTCTCCATAAATCTAGAAATTAAGCTTACTGCATACATAATGTATGACTGGGTAATTGTAAGGTACATGAGGCTTCCTACAAGCTTCTTATACAAAGTATAATCAATTTTTGTTCCTTCATCTTGTTTACTTAATTTTGTACATGTTTCAATTGGTGTATCTGTTGGCTTGCATTTGTTCATTTTGAACCTTTTCAAAATATCTGAGGCATATTTTCACTAACAAATAAAAATTCCATTTTCAAACTTCTCAACTTCAATTCCCAGAAAATATTTCATGAGACCAAGATTAGTCATTTCAAATTCACTTTGCATGGTTGCTTTGAATTCATTCAACAAAACATTTCATGCATAAATCATGTCATCAACATAGAGACAAACTATCAAAATATTACCTCTCTAGTCTCTTTTGGTGTGAAGTGTGGGATCATTGTTGTTCTTGTTGAACCCATTGTTGAGCAAATAAGTATCAATGAGAATGTACCAAGCTCTTAGAGCTTGCTTCAAACTGTACAACACCTTCTTCAACCTGTACACTTTGTACTCTTTACCTCTAATCTAGAATCCTAGTGGTTGATCCACATAAACTTCTTCCTTTAAAAAACCATTTAGAAAGGATGATTTACTGTCCATTTGATGACTAGCCATTTGTTTTGCGCTGCAACTACCAAAACTGCTCTGACAGTATCCAAACGTGCTACTGCAACAAATGTCTCTCCATAGTCAATACCGGGTTGTTGAGCAAACCCTTTTGCTACAAGTCTTGCCTTATGCTTCTCTAATTTGCCTTTCTCATTGAATTTTGTCTTATAAACCAATTTAACTCCAATATTGGTTTTCCCTGTGGGAAGATCCACAATATCCCATGTGTTGTTTCTTTCAATTGCTTCAATTTATTCGTTCATTACATCAACCCATTTTTCTTCCTTGACTACTTCTTCAAAGTATAATGGTTGATTGGATAACAAAGCAAAGTGTGCTTGTTGATCCATGTCATCATTATGCTCATAAATTTTTCTCAAGCTTCTTGTTCTTTCGTTTCTTAGATTTTCTATGTTGGGATTTGAATAATTACTAGATGAAGAAGAAGCATTGTGCTTTGTTTGGTCTCCTTGGACTTGTACTTGAAATATTGGAAGTCTTGGTGGAGAACCTTATTGTCTTGTAGCTTCCACCTGCTTATCTTTCTGTATAGAAGGAATTTGTTCTACAAGTATTTCACTTGTTTAGTTATCCCAAGATTTATCTTCTTGGAATTTCACATCTCTGTTTACTATCAGCTTCTTGAATATGATTATACATCCTATATTCTTTAGATTGTTCATTGTATCCCACAAATATACCTTTTCACTTCTATCATCAAGCTTTCTTCTCATCTCTTCAGGAACATGTGCATAAGATACACAACCAAAAACTTTAAAATGAGAAACGCTAGATTTCATACCACTCTAGGCTTCTTGAGGGACTTGATCTTTCAGACTGTTGGTTGGTGATACATTTAAAATATAGACTGAGCATGCCATTGCTTCACCCCAGTATTCATTTGACAAATTCTTTGCCTTTAGCATACTTCTGGCCATATTCACTATTGTCTGATTCTTCCTTTCAACTACTCAATTCTATTGTAGAGTGTATCTTGTGGTAAATTGTCTCTTGATTCCATGCTTCCTTAAATATGTTGAAAATTCCTTGGAGTCATACTCACCTCCTCGATATGATCTAAGTACTTTGATGTACTCCCCACTATATTTCTTTGTCAAAGATTTAAATTCTATGAATTTTTCAAATGTCTCTGATTTGTGCTTGAGAAAATACACCCATGCTTTTCTACTAAAATCATCAATGAATGTTAGAAAATAAAATCTTCCTCTTATTGATTGAGTTTGCATTGGACCACAAAGGTCTGTATGTACTAGTTCAAGGTGTTCTTTTTCTCTATAGGAAGCATTGGGAAAACTATCGCTTTGGTGTTTGGCCAAAATTACTCTTACTGGAGTTTTTATGTTCATTTATAATGGGGAAACCTTTGACCATGGACTTCTTATATAAAAGACTAAGACTGCTAAATGGTAAGTGACCATATCTAAGATGCCACAACCAAGTCTCATCTGATCTTGATACATTTTGGGCATATGACCGTGACAAACTTACATTTCTCAATATCAAGGGGAGCATTTTTTTTTTGTTCATTTGTATTGTAGCTATAATTTTATTACTAGGTGGTTTGTCAAGATTGTACACTTGGAACCTTCAAAAATGACCTTATAACCATGTTCATTCATCTGGCCTACACTCATTAAATTATGTCTAAGACTAGGTACACAATAAACATCATGAATATCCTTCTTTTCATCATGTTTGGTTAATACATAAGTTACATCCTTACCTGCAACTTTCTTTTGATAATCATCTCCCAATTTAATTTGAGATGTGACAGAGCTATCTAAACTAGAAAAAAACTCTTTGTTACATGTCATATGATTATTGCAGCCACTGTCCAACGACCAGAGATCATGATTGTTGTTTGCTTCTTATGTGACTTGACATGAAAAGAACATTGATTAAGATGTTCCTTCTTCAATGTTGGTAACATTTTATCTGCCCCTATTCCGATCTGCTTGCTTCTTTCTGCATTCAGTTTTGTAGTGACCAAATTTATTGCAATAATAACACTAGATCCTTGATTTGTCAGTCCATCTTGGCTGATTAAAATTTCTGCCTCTCCCCCTTTGGTTTTGAGAGTGTCTCTATAGTTTTTTTCACTGTTCACTCTGTTATGAACATTCTGATGTTGATTTCTCTCCTTTTTGAGAGCGACCTCTACCTCATCTACCTCTGCTTATATTCCCTTGACCTTTGCCTCTACTTATGGAGGCTTGGGACTGAAATGCATTTTCCAAAGATTTAGTATTTCGAATTAACCCACTTTCATGGGTTAACAAAAATCTCGTGATTTCTTCAACTATCTATTGTGACAGGTCTTTCGACTCTTCTATGGCAACCATGACCATATTAAATTTATCAAGAAGGCTTCGAAGTACCTTCTCAATGACCTTTTTCTCTTGGATGTCTTCTCCATGGCTGCGCAACTAATTCATTATGCTCGTGATATGGGTCATAAAATGATCCATAGAATCTAATTACTTCATTTGAAGAGTCTCAAAACTCCTCTCGAGTGTGTGTAACTTTTCAGTTTTTACTTTGTCAGTATGTTGATAGGCTATTTCAAGGGTATCCCATGTATGTTTGGCATGGTCTACTGCTGTGAATTTGGGGAAAATATATTCCTCTAACCCTTGTTGGATGAGCTATAGGGATTTTCTATCCTTCTTCCTGAGTTCTCCTAGGGCATTTCTCTACGCATTTTCCATTACTTGTAGATCCACCAGATCTAATTCCTGAAATCCATTAACTACTGCTTCCCAACAATCTTCAGACCAGGGGAAATTATTCATATTAATAGATAATACATCATAGTTATTCCCTGTTAAAACTAGACCTCATGCAAGCACTTGACTGTTGCTAGATTCCATGGCTTAGATCGTGACAAAATCTTGCTCCTCTGTCGAAATGGGCAAAAGCCCAAATGTATTTTTTTGCTTGGATGCTCCTCTGTTGAAATGGGAAAAAACCCAAAAAAAATTTCTTGCTTGGATACCCCTCTGTCGAAATGGGAAAAAACTCAAATTTTTCTTAGCTTGGATGCTCCCTGTCGACACATAGTCGCTCCCTGTTCACATTGTGCACGTGTCTAGAATCTGAAAATTTACAATGAAAGTGTCATAGTTTTGGACGCTCCCTGTATATGGGTTGGGGGGCATACACCCTCTCTTGGACGCTCTGTATGCACATGACGGGGGCGTCCACCCTAAAAAAAACAATTTTTTGAAGAGTTTTTCCTTAAATCTCTGCACTAGAAAAATTTGGAAGTTGTTCATCTTCCTGTTGTGGATGAAATAAGTTGGAAAATTCTCTCTTATCTTCTAAGAGTCTTACTCTATCTCTGATACCATGTTCAATCTTAAGCAGAGGCAACCATTCAGTGAACAAAGCATGCACACAGAAAGAAACTATGGAGTGTTTAGCTCTTCTCCACATTCACATAAAATTGAAATTTCAAAATACATGATAAGAAATAACTCTTTAGAACACTCCATTATTCAACTACTTATTAAATGCAAACTTACCCATCTTGTCTGTGCATTTAAGATGTCTATCCTCCATCATATTTGATCAAACAAGTAATGGAGGAATTACTCCATTTAACAGTTTCGGGTAAGTCTATTAAATCACAGAATCAACACAACCAAGCGGCTGAATGTGTGACGTATCATAAAACCATAGCCGCCTTTTGATCCCAACATAAAATTATTCATATTTTTGACTCAACACAGGCATGCCACGTAGTGATATGAATAAATAGTCATGGTACGAAAGATTGGCCCTTGGAACTTTGAAGTTTTCAAAAATATACTATTGGCCTTTCGGTTTTGGTATGGATGGAGCCTTGTAGCCCACAGAGTTATCAATTTCCATGGTTTTTTATTGAACCATTTCATTTTTTCAAGATGTTCGAAGTATGACTTCAGACCTGGCCAAAGGGTTTGATGTTGTGACATCTATGTTTGAAAATTTGGACAGAAATAACCTTATAAGCCTAGAGGAACATGACGAGGTTAACCATGAGAAAGTCCACGACATTGTAGAGCTGAATAGCGTGGAATTTTCTTATCCAGCGTGACCAAATGCAATGATCCTGAGAAATTTCTTCCTTAAAATCAATGCAAGGAGCAACATGGCACTAGTTGGAAAGAGTGGTTGTGGTATGTCCACCATCATTGAATTAATCGAGAGATTCTACAATCCAATGAAAGGAAAGGTACTCGTAGATGGCCAAGACATAAGGAGCTTCAATTTGTGTTGTTTGAGAGAACACCTAGCTCTTGTAGGGAAGGAGCCCACTTTGTTTTCTGGGAGCATCCCAGAGAACATTATGTATCGTAAAGAGAACACAACTTAGGTGGAGATAGTAGAGGCTGTGAATGCCCATGAACCATGAATTTATTTCGTAAGTTGACTGAAATAAATCCTTAACTACAACTACACTGAAAGATTTTCTATTTAAGTGTTATTTATGAATAGTGCACATTGTGAATTTTATTTCAGGTGCTTGAAGGATGGATATGAAACTAAGGTAGGGAATAGGGGAACGTAGTTTCCTAGGGGGTAGAAGCAAATGATAGCGATAGCAAGGGAAATTATAAATAATCCAAGCCGCTGGCTATTGGACGAGGCAACCAATGCATTGGATTCTTACTTGGAGAAGGTGGTTCAAGAGGCATTAGATTGAGTGACGGTGGGAGGAACGATTGTCATTGTATCTCATCGATTGGTCTTAGTTCAGAATGAAGACTGTATAGAATTAATTGAGAAAGGGAGCATTGTTGAGAAGGGAAATCACACCCATCTCATGACCAAAGGTGAAGGAGACACATATTTTGGTCTTATTAGTCCCTGCCAAAGAAAGGAATATAGCGATCGATTTTTGGTCAAACTGTTTTGAATTTTTTATCTCAATCAAAAATTTCTATAATGTTTTTAAATGTTTTATGATATTTATGTATTAAATTGAATATTTTGAAAAATATAAATTAAGTTTTTAATATTTAATATTCAAAAACTCTATTTTATGATCAGTTGAAAGCAATGAAATGACTATTTATTCCTGCTTGGATGTGAAATTGTCAGACCAAAAATTAAAATTAAAAATAAAAAAATAAAAAAATCTACACAATTGTCATGTGTCCTTAGATCTATCTTTAGATTTGGTGAGTTGTATTGCTACTTAAATATTTTTCCTAGACTTATTTAATGCCCTCTCTTTCCTTTCTAAATGGTACCAAAAGAGCTTATCCATAATATAATCATGAGGTATATAAATTAATAATCATAAAGATGAATATAAGTTCACCACATAGCATTTGCATCAAACATTTGTAAGTACATCACAACACCCTCAAACACTACACTTGTAAGTACATCACATCACCCTCAAACAATACACGAGAACTACACCAATAGCTATGGCAGTGATGACAAGCGGATAATGAAGATCTCAAATCACTTAAATCAAGCGGATACTGCAGATATTAAATCACTAGTATGGATTAGAGTTGTGCATTCCCGTGTTCTTAAACCAACCTTTTGAAATAGGTAATCAAGTAAATACTACTGCGGTGCCACCAAATTTCCATCTGCAACTAGACAATCAAACTAATAGGTAGAAAAATTAATGAAATTAATGAACTCATAGATTAATCGATAGAATATTTAGTAATATTCACACCCAAGTTTCCATATGCAGAAAAATCGATTTGGCATGTAGAAATTAATGAGAACTTGATGATAGTACTATTCACAAAGTTTTTATTTGTTGGCAAGGATTATCCATTATCCATGTCTCAGTGGAGTCACTTTTTCTCTAGTGCCACCAAATTTCCATATGCAATGAAAAAATCGATGTGAGTGCAGCTGAAATGCATTGTTGAATATGGTTGTAGTCCATGATAAAAACAATTATTTAGAGATTACAGTGTGGTTTTGGGAGAGTGGGTGGGAAAGTAGAAGGGACCTAGTATAATCTAAACACAATATTAGGACTTCCTATTGCAAATGCCCCTAAACTTCTGAGGAAAACAAGATGAGATTACTCATGGAGGTATTTATTTGCTTACAACTTCATTACTTTCATATCATTATTATGTAGACAGTACATTGAAAAAAACTAGTTATTTAATATATCCAAGGTTGAAAGAGTTATATGAATATGTGTCTATGTAACCTTTTTAACTGCATTGGAAACATAAAGTTATTTAATACATCCAAGCTTAAAAGGTTTTCCATGAATCTCTTGTAATATAGTAAAAAATAAATTAAAATTTTATTTATAATTAATATATCTAGGTTGAGTTTAGATTAATTTATGCTTGATAATTATTCAGTTTTAATGAATCTATGTAAATTGTTCACAATCTCATGTCAGTTTAAGCGCCCATGGTGTCTTTAAGGGAAAATTGAGTGATATATCCAGTGGCACCCCTTCCTGTGCTAGAACCAATAACATCCTTCCCCACTCAATAAGCAATTTCAAGGTTGGTTCTACACCTTGATCCAGATGGATGTTGCCATGAATCGGGTAGATGATTCCCATAATGTGGATCAAACTAGGCACCCACCAGGAAAAAGAGAGATGCTTGTATTCAACTGTGTTAAAGCAATAGTGATTAGCAAATTGAAGATACTACACCTCAGTAGGCTATTTCAAAAAACAAAAAAATCATTGAATATTTCATTTCCATCTAGATTAGCAAGACTCTCATCTAAAACACCCTGGTCAAGCATGTCCTCTATATACATAATAGATATCACAATCACCTTTACCTAATCTTTTGAATTAAATTGAATGAATTTACTTTGTAGAGGCAAGGGAAGACTTAACCAGAATGAAATGCGCTACCTCGGAAACCTCATAATAAGGGAAGACCACATTGTTGCAAGAGAGGGGCCAAACAGTTCCAAAGTTCACCAATACCTTCCATACCTTGCGCACTAAGTTGGGTATCAAAGGCTCTTAATGACATTTATTTCTGAAATACCGTGGGGCTCTACATAGATACATCCAAACTGAAATGGATTTTATGGACATCTCATCACTCGGTTTTGCTTATCGATATGTTGTTAAAATCGAGCATAAATTCAAGCACAAGAACAAGCGGGGTTCTGGGTCTGCAAATCTGTAGCAACAAAGTATGATAAACACGGCCCTAACAAACAACTTCCCGAAAACCAATCCAAGCCATAGGAAAAGAAGGGCCACGGAAAGATGAAGGACACCGAAAAATGGTGCGATTTCCACAAAATCTCCCTCCACAACACTGATGAATGTCACTCAAAACAGTCATTGGTGGTCGAAATCAAAGACAAGGAGCCAAACCCCGATTCAGAATGTGATTCAAAAAATACTGATAGAAAACATATCATCGACGTAGATACCATAGCTGTTGTCGCGACAGTAGAAATTAAACCAGAAGAACCAACAGATCCTAAAGAAGGGGAGCACCTTTTTCATTCACAGATGTTGGTGAAGGGGACCCCGCTGCATTTTATTGTTGATAGTGGAAGCCAGAAGAACCTCATCTCAATAGAGGTCGTCAAATAGTTGGTATTTTCGACAACACCACACCCGTAGCCACACAACATCGGGTGGTTTCGCCAGGGACGATACCTTAGTGTCAGCCAACAGTGTCAATTGTCATACGACATCCAACCCTTCAAGGATGAGGTATCATGTGATGTTGTCCCACTAGATGTATGTGAAGTTCTCTTGGGCCAACCATATATGTGGAAGCATCATGTTATCTATGAGTCTCGACCTCGTAGTGTCATTGTTACTCTAGGGGGTCATCTCTACAGGATACCGAAGGTAGTTCTTACTATTGTCCTACCTAGATAGTGTCGCAAGGTAGTATCTCATACTACAAAATTCATCTTCTTCACATTTTGTTCAAAAGGTGAACAAAAGAACATTGCAACCACTACAGCCTCAGTCCAAGCACCTTCTTTCCATCAAAAGAAGGTCGACAAGATTAAAGCAAAGCGCAAGGATTTCTTCTGTACAAAATCATATCATGTATCCAGACTGGTTAAAAGGGTCCAACCCTTCCAGACATAGGTTCATGAGAGCCTTCAACAAGCTAAGCAACGCAACTTCTCTAACAAGGCAAGCAACTCACCAAGATTCAAATTCAGCAAACGCTTCCCTCTCTCCCCTGGGAACTCTACGAAATGGAGACAATTTCTTCCTAAGGAGGGAGGATCAATCCAGGTGGATATCAGTGGCCACCCACCTATTCCACGGGCTCGAAAAATAGTTTTCCATCTTGGAACTTTTTCGGGTTCCAAAATTTTGTGGCTATTTTGAGGCCCTAAACGACGTTTTTTGGGGATTTGGGACCCAAGTGACTATCAAAGGCATTACTTGGGCCAGTCAAAAATTGTTCTTCTCCATTATACCTTTCCAACGATGTATTGAGAGCCCCAAAAGAAGTTCGTATGCAAAAGTTACGCCCCCGAGAAGTTGACGTATTAACTACCCCCATCGGGGCCCTCAAACCTTTTGGATTTGCATCTTCCAAGGTTAAGGTTTTGGATTTTACTTATGTTAAAAAGGCCTTTGGAGCCTCATTGTAACGACCATCTTCTTATGAATTCAAGTAGATGTCACATCTCTTCTTAGAGATAAGTTGCCACCATTATAGCGAGTCTTTCACTCTGTATTTTTACAGTCTTTGTACATTTTTCACTCATTAATAAAAAATTGTGTATCACTATATCTCTTTGTTTATGGTTTCATCTATGATACATTTATGTTATATTATTGGATATCCGTGATATCTATGTACATTTCTTTATTATATCTCCGCTCTCATTTCGTGTCGAAAATAATCCAGATCATTTCTGCAATATCGTGAGAAATTAGGACAAATATGAAGAGGCATGAAGCCACGAATTTCTCCCCTGCAAGACTTTTCTCTTAGGGCTAGGATTATCCATTTTATCATTCTAAATAGTTCTTTACAAGTAAAATAATAAAAAGGAATTGAGCTCATCCTTTTAAGGTGAACAAATTTAAAAAATAATGTAGAACATACCTACCTAATCAACAAATAGAATTGTCAATATTTCGGTCAATATAACAATCGCACTCTTAGAATCAATTTCAGTCTTCTTTTTAGTGAGTCTCATACAAACATCTAAATTCGTTCATTCATTCAACAATCTCTCTCCTTGGAAGAATGTCCTCAAGATTCGACTAACTTATACCTTGCATATATAGAGATTATTTACAAGCCAAGAAATGAAAATTGAGTGTGCTAGTTCTTGCTTGAAATTATCCCAAACTTGCTACTCAAGTAGAACTGTCTGGTGTCCACCACAAGAAATTTTTAGAAACAACTGCCGAGTGGAAATGTTTTTCCATTGCTCTCTTCATGGGGAGGCCAAGGCCTCTTCGCTATGATACCATGGTACAGGGCTAGTCTTGAAAACATCAATGGGACAAAAAACAGGTGGAAGTCTAGGAAAATCGAAATGAAGGTAGGTGGAAGGTTAGCTAATATCGGATTGACAAATAGACGAGTATTCGTTAACAGATGGAATCTTTTCATTATTTACATTATTTGCAAGAAATTTATATTATCATTGAATAGGCCTCCTAATCCTTCTTCTTCTGAATGGTAGATATATTTGGACCATTAAAATATTCAACATCTCAAATTTAAAGCACATGTTTTCTATTCTCCAAATGGTAATGATTTTGTGCATTGAAAATAGAATTGTTTAAAAAAAAAATGTTTAGTGCACTTTCTTTAAAAATACATTTGTTGATCCATGCTTTTTAAGGTTATATATACATACTTTGATACCAATGATAAATCGCATATAATCTTGCTTCCAATTTTTGTAATGGTTGGAATCGTGAAACTAAGTAGTCTCTTCCTTGTTGCAAGCATTTCTTACCCACAACAAATTATCTGGGTAAGAGTTGCTTTTAATTGCCCATTGATAATGGTTTACTATATATTTTCTATGAGCAATGAAAGTCACCTCACTTTCACGCTATCACACGATGGAAACCTTGAACTATTAGGTTGGTTTTGAGTATTGATTTGGATTGAGCAAACATATGTTTTTTCTTCATTTCGTATACTTGCAAAGGAAGCAACTAGAAAGTATTTAAAATTAAACAATAAATCCATTGAAATTGTATAGATTCGTTAAATCGAAAAATAAAATATGCCACAAGCTTGACTCCACCATGACAATTGACAAGTTATTTTTCTTCGAAATCATAATACACCAATACATTGTACATGAGGCGTTGTGACGTTTAGAGGAGGACAATGTTTTGTGGGATTCTATTGAAATTATTCCTGCTAATTAGTAAGCTTTAAAGTAGAAAATATTTCTATATATTGGCAGATATACTTTAAAATCTTTTATGTTGTTCCTTTATATGAGGGTGGGTAGGAGACGAGGCATTAATAGATAAAATGTATTATTTTCTATTAATGCCCCCCTCCTATCCACCCTCATATATGAGGGTGGGAGGGATGACATTAATAGAGAAAATGTATTATAATATATGAGGGTGGGAGGAGAGGCATTAATAGAGAAAATGTATTATAATATATGAGGGTGAGAGGAGGGCCATTAATAGAGAAAATGTATTATGGGGAGCATTAATAAATAAAATGTGTTATAATATATGAGGGTGGGAGGAGGGCCATTAATAGAGAAAATGTATTATAATAATACATTTCCTCTATTAATTCCCCCATTCCTACCCTCCCTCATATATTGTTGGGTATGTGTTATATTCTTTGCATGTGTGTGTGTGTGTGTGTGGGTGCGTCAAATATGACAACTGCGTCTGACGATCCCTTTAGTAATTCTCTTTGTGTCATGTGCGTCGAGCGCTTTCCTAGGAGGGTCCCAAGGGGGTTTGGGGCAGCGCCCCAAATTTTTTTTTTGGCGGTTTTTACTATTTTTAGCGGATTTTGCTATTTTTAGCAGTTTTGTAAATTAATCCCGAATTAAAGGATTAGGGTTTTGGTATCTACGGAATACCTAAAAACATTGTATATATATTGTATGGTGAATGGTGAAATTCGATATAATGAATATAAGAAAGGTTTTTCTGGTATAAAATCTCTATGTACTATGTGAATGAACCATTGATTAATTTCTGTTTTGCTTAAGAATCTATATGCATTGCTTTACTTCGTATGTTTAAAACTTACATATATGACAATATATGAGGATGGGAGGGGATCCATTAATAGAGAAAATGTATATAATAATACATTTTCTCTATTAATGCTTCCCCTCCCACCCTAATCTTTTATGTTGTTCCTTTTTAATAAACAAATGTAGAAAATCTAGTCTTAAATATTTACACATGATACTTCAAAATCTTTTATGTTAAATATGTTTAAAATATTTGATCTTTTCAAAAAAATTATGTTAAAAATATGGAAGGTTATTGTTCAAACTCAATCTTCTTGTTTTATTTTGATTCTTAGAATAGACTTAGTTGGAATTTCTTTTTTTCTTTTAAAAAAAAATTGAAACATAGTTAGCATTTCCTTTTATAAAATTTAAAACCTATAAAGTTGATTCTCTGATTTTATTGAGATTGAATTAGAAATCAAAATTAAATTATTATTAATTTCTATTAATTTTACAGAGTATTCAATATTTTGAGGAAGTTTCGGCCAAGTTTAGATGGGGGTTGAATTTTGTATTGCATACGATCACATACACATATTACGAATTGAAATCTAATTTATGTTTTCTTTCCATTTAAAAAATTCCTCATAATTGAGGTTTAGTAGTATGCGGGGTTGACTCAATTTTAAAGAGTATTCAATATTTTGAGGAAGTTTCGGCCAAGTTTAAATAGGGGTTAAACTTTGTACTGTATAAGATACAGATATTACTAATCCAAATATAATTTATGTTTTCTTTCCATTTAAAAAATTCATTATAATTGAGGTTTAGTAGTATGTGGGGTTGACTCAATTTTAGAGAGTATTTAATATTTTGAGGAAGTTTCGGCCAAGTTTAGATAGGGGTTGAACTTTTATTACATAAGATCAAAGACACATATTATTAATCCAAATCTAATTTATGTTTTCTTTTCATTTAAAAAATTCCTCATAATTGAGGTTTAGTAGTATGTGGGGTTGACTCGGTTTCAAATCTCAGTTATTAGCTTTTTGTAAAAGTTGCAGAGGACACAGGTTAGATTTTTGAAGATGAAATTTGGTTACGGTTTCTCTCTAAAAACTCTTAAATGATTCAGAAAACTCTTATAAAAGTTAGAACTGGAGCTTTTTCTTATATTGCTATTAAAAATGTTCGTATTGTTTTAGGAAATTGCTTATATTCACATTTAATTCACTTAGGGTATGCATTTGACCTTGTTGATTTTTTATAATCATTTGAATTTGGTTGATTTTTTCCATAATCCATTCAATATGATATTCTCTTCACTTGCTATTTATGTTTCTTGAGTTTAATTTTTAAATAAGAAGGTGATTATTTTAATATAATAAATAGAAGATTGATATTATATGCAATAGTTATTAGTGTTTTTTAGTGTAAATTTTAAACAAGAAATTAATGATTATAATATAAGATTGATATTAGAAGTTGCTCATCTTCCTGTTGTGGATGAAAGAAGCTTGAAAGTGCTCCCCAATAGCCTGAAAATTATCTCTTATGTTCTAAGAGTCTTACTCTATCTCTGATACCATGTTCAATCTCAAGCAGAGGCAACCAGTCAGTGAACAAAGCATGCACACACAAAGAAACTATGGAGTTTTTTAGCTCTTCTCCACATTCACATAAAATTGAAATTTCAAAATACATGATAAGAAATAATTCTCTAGAACACTCCATCATTTAACTACTTATTAAATGCAAACTTACCCATCTTGTATGTGCATTTAAGATGTTTATCCTCCATCAGATTTGATCAAACAAGTAATGGAGGAATTACTCCATTTAACAGTTTTGGGTAAGTCTATTAAAGCACAGAATCAATGCAACCAAGCGGCCGAATGTGTGACGTATCATAAAACCATAGCCACCTTTTGCTCCCAACATAAAATTATTCATATTTTTTACTCAACACAGGCATGCCACGTAGTGATATGAATAAACAGTCATGGTACGCAAGATTGGCCCTTGGAACTTTGAAGTTTTTGAAAATATACTATTGGCCTTTCGGTTTTGGTATGGATGGAGCCTTGTAGTCGACAGAGTTATCATTTTCCATGGTTTTTTATTGAACCATTTCATTTTTTCAAGATGTTGGAAGTATGACTTTGGACCTGGCCAAAGGGTTTGATGTTGTGACATCTGTGTTTGAAAATTTGGACAGAAATAACCTTATAAGCCTAGAGGAACATGGCGGGGTTAACCATGAGAAATTCCACAACATTGTATAGGTGAATAGCGTGAACTTTTCTTATCCAGCGTGACCAAATGCAATGATCCTGAGAAATTTCTTCCTTAAAATCAATGCAAGGAGCAACATGGCACTAGTTGGAAAGAGTGGTTGTGGTATGTCCACCATCATTGGATTGATCGAAAGATTCTATGATCCAATGAAAGGAAAGGAACTCGTAGATGGCCAAGACATAAGGAGCTTCAATTTGTGTTGTTTGAGAGAACACCTTGCTCTTGTAGTGAAGGAGCCAACTTTGTTTTCTAGGAGCATCCTAGAGAACATTGTGTATGGTAAAGAGAAGGCAACTAAGGTGGAGATAGTAGAGGCTGCGAATGCCCATGAAGCATGAATTCATTTTGTAAGTTGACTGAAATAAATCCTTAACTACAACTACACTGAAATATTTTCTATTTAAGTGTTATTTATGAATAGTGCACATTGTGAATTTTATTTTAGGTGCTTGAAGGATGGATATGAAACTAACGTAGGGAATAGGGGAACGTAGTTTCCTGGGGGGTAGAAGCAAAGGATAGCGATAGCAAGGGAAATTATAAAGAATCCAAGCCGCTGGTTATTGGACGAGGAAACCAATGCATTGGATTCTTACTTGGAGAAGGTAGTTCAAGAGGCATTAGATTGAGTGACGGTGGGAGGAACGATTGTCATTGTATCTCATCGATTGGTCTTAGTTTAGAATGCAGGCTGTATAACATTTATTGAGAAAGGGAGCATTGTTGAGAAGGGAAATCACACCCATCTCATGACCAAAGGTGAGAGAGACACATATTTTGGTCTTATTAGTCCCTCCGAAAGAAAGGAATATAGCGATCGATATTTGGTCAAGCTATTTTGAATTTTTTTTATCTCAATCAAAAATTTCTATAATGTTTTTAAATGTTTTATGATATTTATGTATTAAATTGAATATTTTGAAAAATATAAATTAAGTTTTTAATATTTAATATTCAAAAACTCTATTTTATTATCGGTTGAAAGCAGTGAAATGACTATTTATCCCTGCTTGGATGTGAAATTGTCAGACCAAAAATTAAAATTAAAAATTAAAAAATTAAAAAATCTACACAATTGTCATGTGTCCTTAGATCTGTCTGTAGATGTGGTGAGTTGTATTGCTACTTAAATATTTTTCCTAGGCTTATTTAATGCCCTCTCTTTCCTTTTTGAATTTAAATATATTTTCGGTACCAAAAGAGCTTGTCCATAATATAATCATGAGGAATATAAATTAATAATCATAAAGACGAATATAAGTTCACCACATAGCATTTGCATCAAACATTTGTAAGTACATCACAACACCCTCAAACACTACACTTGTAAGTACATCACATCACCCTCAAACAATACACCAGAACTACACCAATAGCTATGGCAGTGATGACAAGCGGATAATGAAGATCTCAAATCACTTAAATCAAGCGAATACTGCAGATATTAAATCACTAGTACGGATTAGAATTGTGCATTCCTTCCTTCTTAAACCAACCTTTTGAAATAGGTAATCAAATAAATACTACTGCGGTGCCACCAAATTTCCATCTACAACTAGAAAATCGAAATGATAGGTAGAAAAATTAATGAAATTAATGAACTCATAGATTAATCGATACAATACTTAGTAATATTCACACCCAAGTTTCCATATGCAGAAAAATCGAATTGGCATGTAGAAATTAATGAGAACTTGATGATAGTACTATTCACAAAGTTTTTATTTGTTGGCAAATATTATCCATTATCCATGTCTCAGTGGAGTCATTTTTTCTCTAGTGCCACCAAATTTCCATTCGCAATGAAAAAATCGATGTGAGTGCAGCTGAAATGCATTGTTGAATATGGTTGTAGTCCATGATAAAAAAAAGTTATTTAGAGATTACAATGTGGTTTTGGGAGAGCAGGGGGGAAAGTAGAAGGGACCTAGTATAATCTAAACACAATATTAGGACTTCCTATTGCAAATGTCCCTAAACTTCTAAGAAAAACAAGATGAGATTACTCATGGAGGTATTTATTTGCTTACAACTTCGTTCCTTTCATATCATTATATCATTATTATGTAGATGGTACATTGAAAAAAACTAGCTATTTAATATATCCAAGGTTGAAAGAGTTATATGAATATGTGTCTATGTAACCTTTTTAACTGCATTGGAAACATAAAGCTATTTAATACATCCAAGCTTAAAAGGTTTTCCATGAATCTCTTGTAATATAGTAAAAAATAAATTAAAATTTTATTTATAATTAATACATCTAGGTTGAGTTTAGATTAATTTATGCTTTATAATTATTCAGTTTTAATGAATCTATGTAAATTGTTCACAATCTCATATTAGTTTAAGCACCCATAGTGTCGATAAGGGAAAATTGAGTGACATATCCAGTGGCACCCCTTCCTGTGCTAGAACCAATAACATCCTTCCCCACTCAATAAGCAATTTCAAGGTCGGTTCTACACCTTGATCCAGATGGATGTTGCCATGAATCAGGTAGATGATTCCCATAATGTGGATCAAACTAGGCACCCAGCAGGAAAAATAGAGATGCTTGTATTCAATTGCTTTAAAGAAATAGTGATTAGCAAATTGAAGATACTACACCTCAGTAGGCTATTTCAAAAAACAAAAAAAATATTTGAATTTTTCATTTCCATCTATATTAGCAAGACTCTCTTCTAAAACACCCCGGTCAAGCATGTCCTCTATATACATAATAGATATCACAATCACCTTAACCTAATCTTTTGAATTAAATTGAATGAATTTACTTTGTAGAGGCAAGGGAAGACTTAACTAGAATGAAATGTGCTACCTCGGAAACCTCATAATATGGGGCTGGTTATCAAGCTCTAAGGCTATGATGTTGATAGTCTGAAAATATACTGTCAAATCATTTACATCTCGAGGAAATGTGGCAGTAGGCACATTATTCATATTTTGATGTTGTTCGTGGGCATGCAAAACATCCAAGAATCTTATATTGGCCTTAAGGGAAGCCAAATCGTTAGCAATGTTACAAAGTGTTAGGGTCCTAACCCGCACATAGGTAGATTAATATATTCGGATGTAATAAAGGTCAATATTAATAAGGCCTTTCAATAAAATAGAATAAGGCGGATGTAAGAAGACCTAATAGAAGCTT
>SNQJ01S0172506.1:0-20427 GCA_010110895.2 Picea sitchensis
TTTCCAGACTGCGACACTTTATCTTTTGTGACACTACTTTTACACATTCTTTAGTTGCACAGTGAACAATTATATTCCCCATTTGTATTGTTGCAACTTCTGTTTCCCCCTTTGTGGGTCATTCATATGCCTTACAACCTAATATGCTTGGTCCTACATTGAAATTTGTTTTTATCTTTCTAGGAAGTATATCATTGCAAAGTTCAAGCATAGTGTTTCTTATTGGTATTCTTGATATGTTGTTGATATCACTTATATAATGGAGATATTTTGTTGTACCCTATGTTGATGATGTGATGAAACGCAGAAATGGCATATGGTATAAAGCTTAAGTAAAAGGGGAAAAGTTTGCATGCATACTAATAAAAGCAAGCTAACCTATGGCCGAAGAAAAAAAATTAGGGGGGTTATGTGTGATAGGTGGTTGGGATCTCCTGTAATATTCCTTTTAAGCCCAACATGCCTATAAACAACGGTTTGAGGAACGAAAGTAATCCTTACATGCCCTACATCATCTTTCTCATTCCATATATTCTCCTTACATCACTCTTCTTTATATTTCTTACATCCATCCTTACATTCCATTGTTTTGTACTTTCATGCTACCTTTCTTTTGGGGTAATTGAGCTTCGGTGAACTGTGCATTTTAAAACAAAAATCACTCTCGGAGAGACTTCATAACTCACAAGGTGCTCTTTTTGGTAATTTTAGGTTAGACCTACACTTAAACATGAATTTTCAAAATGATAACTCCAAATTGTTACCATTTGTCCTTAACTATGTTGACAAAAACAATTGGTAGGTTTTGATGAAAACATGGAGTGGCCTTTGGTCCATGTATGTGCATGAATAGTGTTATACTTGTTTTACATGTTTGATCACTTGGTGTTTTATGGTTACCTTAAGGTACTGAGTAAATAAGATTTTTAGGAGAACATGGAAGTAGACTCTCATCTACTTATGTATGTGCATGTAGGCTTATGCATATATCGCATGTTTGACCATTACTTTTGGAGGCTTCCCTGACTACATTAAACCCTCATGAATATTGGTTTCAATGGTGAAAACTCCTCATTCCTTGTCATTAGTTCCAACCCATTAAGAGATATGTACTTAATAAAATGGAGCAAATGCATACAAAAGGAAGTGGACATGAATTATTGCTCTAATTACAAATTATTAACTTGTTGGACACATCTTGGTCTTTCCTAAGCCAACTTTACTCAAGTAAGGACCTTACCTTCACACAAGTAAGACTGATACAGTGAGTTCCTTAAATGCGTAAGAAGAGCTTGGGACCAAGTGCTTACCTACCTTATCAAAGCTCAAGACTAAGACCTTACCTAAACTCAAATAAGACTAACACAATCAAGACCTTGCCTACCTAAGTAGAGTTCAAGACTAGGACCTTACTTGTCTAAGGAGAGCTAGCTTAGGTAAGACCTTTCAAGACCAACCTTTCTATATAGCTTAGTAAGACCATGACATTTCCCATAACAAAAGTGTATCCTACAATGCATTCTCTTCGGTCTCACTTGCAATGCATTTATGTATTTATAAAAATATTGGAATTAAATTATTTTGTTTGCAATTTTTTCATGAAAATTACAACGAGAATCATAAAAAAAAAATTGTATTGCCATTTTTTAATCTACTAATCATTTGTGACATGCTTATTATATGTTCTCCTTGTATGAATATTGATTTATGCTTCTATTAGTGCTAGACAATATGGCTTTTAAGTCAAAATAAATATTTTACTCCATCTAACTTTTGTTATATCATGTTTGTGGTGTTCTCTGGTGTAACGTTGTAAGCAATTGTGAAGGTTTATAGTTGTAGGGTTTAACTTTAATTGTTTTTAGTGAGAGTTCTTTTATTAATTGTTTTTTGTGAGAGTTGAGCATCTTGGTGTTCTCGGATCATATATGCACTCCTTTAAACACGATGACTTTATGGATTATAAGTTCTATTTATGGAAATGAGTTCTTTTTTTATTGGTAAGATGTTATTCTCTCTATTGGCTATAGTCAAAGTTATACCAAACTAATTCCATTGAATGTTGTGGTTCGAAAATCCATATCATAGTAATATCATGTTTATAAGTATTGATCTAGACAAGGAATGTCACAACTGAATATTAGGAATGCCACAAGCTCACAATCAGTACTTGTACACTTCTTCATTCACTCCTTTTCTGTTTCAAATACGTTCAACACTTAAATCTCGCCCAATGTTTAGTTGTGAAAAATTATGCAACCCTGAACAACCCCATGAAGGCATTTCAAAGTTACGACTTGTAGGGTTTGTGAAAAAATCTACTCTACTTGAACATGTTACCTTGTCTTCGATACTCGATTTATTTGTTGGATTCTAGAATTGATGCCATGATTAGGGTTTATAAGAGCCTTGGGTTTCTCAGTCTTGAAAATCGTAGGAATTTGTGTCATGGTGCCCTGGAATCTCCAAAATATTGTAAGAATATCCAGTAATTTAGCTTGAAGGGTGTTTTCCATTTCAACCCCTTTGGGTTGTGAAAGATAGATGAGAATTGTCTAACACTTATTATCTCTTTGCTCGAACATCTATATCACATTTTTTGTGAAATCGTTTCTAAGATGCAAGACGTGCTAGGAATCAGTGATGACAATATTTTTTTTTTTGTTTTATTTAATTCTCATAACAAATTATGATGCAATCTTGAGTAACAAATAGCTTTAGATGATATCTATTTCACTTGTTTCATTGTTTGTTCTCTCACTAAATATGATGATCATAAAACATATGTTACTTGGTTTTTTTTGGCGTTTCCTTTTCCCCGCTTCGGGGATATGCTAGTTATTTGATAACCATTGATTTTTTTTTTGTAAAATTGTTATATTAAAAGTAACAAATTGAAAGTCAATGTAATTTGACTCCAAACCAATTACAAGAATGGATTAAAATAATGATATCTCTCACATCAAGAATGATTACATTAAATAACTCCTTAAAATGATGACTAGATGACACTTTTTGGTATTTTTTTAATTTTGAATTAAATATTGCAATATGAAAATACCTATTAAAACCACATAAAAATATTCATATCATTATGTTCAACCAATAAAAAGTTAAAAATTTCAAATTTAAAAAATTAAAAATATTTTTTATTTTTTTAAATATTAAAATTAGTAAAACAATTTTTAACAACTTTAGAAATCTGTATACAATCACAAGCAACTAATTACAAGTCAAAAAAATTGACTCATAAACAATTACATATACTATCCCTATAACAAACTTTAAAAAAATATTTGAAAACAAATACAATCAACACATCTATTTAGTTATCTCTCCATCTTTCGAACTTAAGTAACACCAAAATGTCCAAATTTGATAATGTCTAAAATCTTGATTATCTTTTCTTGTAAATTTGATTATCATTTCTTATTACAATGATATTTAAATGATTGGTAAAAAATGTTGATAAATTTGGTAGAGAGGTATTTATTTATATATTTTTTATTTAAACACACATATATATTTTAATTCTATTTCTATATTTAATAAATTCAAAAATAAATTTACATTAATTTTAATATTAATAATGTGTTATAAAAAAAAAAATTCAAACTTTAATATTTTTTATCACTCTTTACAAAAATAATAAAATATAAACTTTGGAAATTCAAACCTCAATATATTTTTATCACTTTCTAAAAAAATTCATAAAATATACACCCAAAAAATTTAGAGGGGAGAGGCATCAAATCAAGTGATTCTACTCAATAATATTTTTTATTACTCTTTACAAAAATAATAAAATATACACTCAAAAAATTTAGAAATTCAAACCTCAATATTTTTTATCACTTTCTACCAAAATCATAAAATATACACCCAAAAAATTTAGAGGGGAGAGGTATCAAATCAAATGATTCTACGCAATAATGTAGGTTCTAAAACTTACTTTTGGTCCTTTGATCCATATTGTCAAACTTACTTTGTTGCTCATGTACATCAATGCCTTGTTGTTTTTGACACATCAGTGTTTTAGTAGTTTGCAGTGTAGAATATGTACTTCAATTTGTGCATATAATTATGTTGACGCTTGAATCCGTCAGGACCGAAACGACAACCTCACGGGGATACAAATCCTCCTACATTTTTATAGAGGTGGTACTCCTCTTTATTTCAATATTTTCTTGGAATTCTAGATTTTTAAAACAATATAGGACCTTGAGGAAGTCTGTTGTGATATTCAAAGAAATATAAAGATTGGAGGAAAATAAAAAGGAAGAAAAAAGTTTTGTTTTTAAAGAGAGTTCCTGAGAGATGACCAGGATCCTCACACTTCATATACTTGAAAAAGATAGACAAAATTTTCTCACATCCATCATAGTTAAACTAAAGATTTTTGATCACATAAAATAAAAAAAGATGGTTTTCATGCATAAGAGAACTTTAATAGAGTAAACACATGGGGATATCAAATAAAGATAATGATAGATCAATCTCAAATATTTTATACTCAAAACTCAAAGTTATAAAATACAATCAAAACTGATCCTGAAATAGTTATCTTGGGATTTCTAAAAAATATAGAGTCTATTACACAACCTTGAAATTTAGATGTGTTTGTCCTTAGGACTGGGATTGGGGCTCCCGCGGACCATAAAGCAAATATAAACAAGAAGTAAGTTGTAGAAAGAAGATGGTGGGCGATGACAGAGTAGCAAGACCTGGAAAGAAGACACAGAGAAGTTATTAGATTTCATTTAAACCTTTCTAGTCAAAGAAGTAGAGTAATTGGATGAAAAAATTGATAAAGAAAGCAAGATATGATCAGCATGAACTTACTATGACGGTCTCTCTCTTCGTTCATTTGCTTATTATTGTCCTTTTATTATCTTCATTGACGGTTATAGGAACCGTCTCAACTGCTTCTTGCCTTTCTTTGGTTAATTTGTCAATTGCCTTTTTGAACCAATCTTCAATGTAGTTTTTCATTGGTGCGACATTTATTTCATGACTGCTTTTAATGTTGAATAATTCACCTTCCAAGTCTCTTAAGTCAAGAGAAATACCATGTACTACTTCCTCAATATCTTGATTTTTCACGGAATAATCAACTAGCTAATTGTCTATTTCTTCTTCATTATATTCGAGTATGCCATAAAAAATTTCAGCCTTAAATATCTCAACTTTTTCGTCAACTTGTTTCTTTGTTACAAACACTGAATTGAGAATTAACTTAGGGTCTTGTACCTTGTTAGTGCCTCCTGCTTGATCTATCTCCCTGAGTCTTTTGAACAATTCTTCTCTTTTTAGTATGGTTTCATTGCATGCTTGGAAAATGTTATTCAAATTCTTAATCTTTTCCTTCCAATAAGAATTTAGTTGTTTTATTCGACTTGGAGAAGGCAGATCCTCTTCTCTTCTTTTCAATTTTGTCATGTTTGAGACTTTAATTCCAAATGGAAAGACAACATCAACGTAGAAACTTTCTTCATTCTTTAAAACAGATTGCAGATACTCATGAAAGGAATGTGCCCTTGAGCCAAAAGAAACAATATTTTTTGATACCTCTCATGCTTCTGTTATTAGTGACATTCACTTTTTAATATTTTTCTCTACATAACTTCGGACAACTGTGAGTAGACTTGAAGATCCTTTCAACTTAATGGCAAGTGTAGTTGGTTTGACCATTGATAGAGGACTTGCTAAGATTGGAAGAGGTATTAAGGCATTTTCCAATTCTTTGATCTTTTCTTTTAGCTTAACATTTTCAGCTTCTAATCCATCAATAGAATCGTCAAGAGCATCCCCGATTTCCTTGTGAATTTTAGAGATTTGGGACGACCGCATGTCCTTCAGCTCAACCTTTGAGAGATATTTTCTCTTTTTATTTTTCTTATCACCTCTTTCTACAATCAATTTTTTAGACTCCTTATAAAAAATAACACTTTGAAAAGTGAAGGATTCCTCTTCACTAAAAGTCTCATTTGCGACGACTTCCAATAAAGAATTTTGTTGAGTTATATTTTTTGGTTGTTCCATCGCGGGAAATATTTTCTCAATATCCACCTCTAGCTCCATGTCATCCGGAGAAAAGCTTTAGATGTCGTTTTCTATAAGGTTGTCATTTTCCTCTTGTACCAAGTTCTTCATTTTCTTCCTCACAGGGAAATGTGGGAACGATCTTGGAGTTGTATAATTCTCTAGCTTGGCACATACTTCTCCATGCACCATGCAACAAGTTCTTTACAATAAAAAACCTTAGGAACACACCCCGCGCGAGTGATTTTGGACGCCCACATTACATCTTTCGGTGCAGGAGAAGAGGAATAATATGAATATGCTCTAGACCACTGAAAGTTTTGGTCTTCACGACCAAAGATATTTAAAGTATCATCAAAAAATTGTTGTCTAGATGTTGCTGCCATTAGGTTGATGGGAGTATTTTTTTAGCTGGATAATAACTTGAAATAAATATTTTCGGAGAGATGACAATAATATAATCCTTTGGAAAATGGTAAATTAATGCAATTTAATTAGTAATCTCCTTGAGTCTTTCACCATCAATGGCAATCCTTTCGGAGCCTGCACAATCAGTTGTTAGCATTAAACAACATTTAATGTATATTGGGAAAAGCATGAGAATGGCGAGGACAGACGAGAGCAATTTCGAATATGAAACTTTTCATGAACGCGCCAACCCGGGAACCCACGAACTCACGATTATGGATGATAAAAAATATGTTAAGTGTAGAAAGGCGATTGGTCAGACTTGCATGCAAGAGAAAAATACTTTATGGGCTCAGGACCCACGACAAATGTGATGGTCGTAATGTGGATCACAGAATTTTGGGTGCAAAGTGGAGATCGTGGAACTTGTATAATGAAAGCTCGAACCTGCGAACCAATGAAGTTGGAAAAAATGGCTAAGTATAATGTAGCAAGGCGGTCTGTCAGACTTGTGACATAGAAAATTGGATGGGGATGAAGGCCCTCCAACCCGCATACCCGCGAACCCACCGATTTTTTAAATATGACTAAGTATGTTAACTGGAAAGGGACATAAGAAGGGGAAAATGAAAGAGGGAAACACGGGTAGGTATAGAAGGGAGAAGAAATGGAAAATACAAAGGGGAAGGAAATTTTGGAAACAGGAAATGATCTCAACAACTGGCTCCAACTGTGGGATGATAACCCCCTATGGATTGTCAAGAATCTAGAATCTTCATGACAGGTGGTTCCATCCATTGGGCTCTGGGGTCAACGGTAAGAATATACAATCTAAGTAAAAGAAAAACATGTACAAGGAAATGAGAAAATTCCAGGTGAAGAAACCTTTCAAATGTTGCCCATTAACATGAAGCATTAACATTTTACCCTTCATATATTTGAGCATATAAGAATTAAGACCCATGATTTTTTCAATGATGTACGGTCCGATCCAGAGTGCTTCGAATTTTGTGAGCATTGATGGTTTCTCCTTAGCTTTGTTCCAGAGTAACACCAGTTCGCCTTTCTGAAAATTCTTTACAGTTGTATTCTTGTCAAAATATCTTTTGATACTTTGTTGTCTCTAAGAAGTTCTATTCATGGCTTTACTTCGTTCTCCCTCCAATTTCAATAACTGATTGACCCTCTTTTGCATAGGTGAAAAATCTTCTACA
Organism: Picea sitchensis; assembly: GCA_010110895.2. Taxonomy (NCBI): domain Eukaryota; kingdom Viridiplantae; phylum Streptophyta; class Pinopsida; order Pinales; family Pinaceae; genus Picea; species Picea sitchensis. The sequence goes on from SNQJ01S0172506.1 coordinate 7,665, forward strand.
TCCTCTGTATTGACTACAAAAGTCAAGGCATTCAACTCAAGGCTGATTAACATGTTTGCTTCTTTCTCATAAACCAATGTATACGAAGACATCCTAGTGTTGTCTTTTGGAGTCATTATGCTCGCCCACAATGCATCGGGCAGCTTTAAATGCCAATTCCTTTGGTTCTTATCAACAATTTTATTCAATATTTGAACGAGCGTTTTATTGGTGGATTTTGCAAGACCATTCCTTTGTGGATAATAGTTTGATGGTTGCCCCATAACAATTCCATATTCTCCACAAAATTTTGTAAAATTTGATCCAATGAAAATCAACCCATTATCCATGATGAATTTTTCTAGGACACCAAATCTTGATAAAATGTTATCTTTGAGAAACTTAATCAACTCTTCAGAATCAACCCTTTTTAATGCCACTGCTTCTGGCCACTTTGTAAAGTAATCTGTAGCGGTGAGAATATATATATGTCCTCTACTTGACTTTGGATTTATTGGTCCAACGACATCGAGTCCCCATTGGGAAAATGGTTGTTCTATAGATATAGGCTTCAATGGCATTGCATATTTTTTCATTTTCCCTGAAAATTGTTGACAAGATACCTGCTTCCTTATCGTAGCATATGAGTCTTTAAAAATAGATGGCCAATAAAAACCAACTCTTATTATCTTATGGGCGGTGGTGGTAGGTGCAAAATGTCCACCACATATTCCTTCATGGAATTCTTTCATCAACACATGTCATCAATATACCATCATAGTTCCTCCTGAACAATATATCAACAATCATCACATATTGACTCAACTTCATCTTCAATGTTCTTCACTCTTTAGAGTTCATGGAGACTGGAAATTTTCCAGACCTCAAGTAAAATATAATATCTCTATACCATTTTGAATCTTCCATGAGTTCTCCTACTGGAATCCTAGATTTGTTTTGCAAAGAAACTGGAATGGCTTATAGCCCACATAAATCTTCTTTTCTAGAAGCAGGATGGTCGAAAGAGGAGTTGGCTATGTTGAAAGGGCTCTTACCTTTTGAGGTGAAACCAATTGATGAGGGTTTTAAATATCTTGGTTGCCATCTGAAACCAAATTGCTATTCTAAGATGGATTGGATTTGGCTAGTGAAGAAATTTGAGAAAATGATTGCTAGTTGGAGTCATAGATGGTCGAATTTGGGGTGTAGAGTTACTCTTGTAAAAGTTGTATTGGAAAGCATTCCTGTTTATTGGCTGTCAATAGCTAAAATCCCTAAAAGTATTTTAAATACTATTAGAATAAGGATGTTTAGTTTTCTTTGGAATGGGAAAAAGACAAAAGAAGGGTTCCACCTGGTGAGCTGGAATCAATTAACAACACCAAAAAAGATGGGAGGGTGGGGCATAAAGAATATTTAATCCTTTGGGAAAGCTTTGGCTGCAAAAACTTTATGGAGATGTCTTATGAATCAAGCATTGTGGCATGAGGTGGTAGTAAAAAAATATCTCAGGAAGAAGACAATAGTAGAGTGGTTCAGAGAGGGAAGGAAAAAATGGGTGGGCATTTCAAACATATGGAGAGCACTTATTACATCAATGCCCATTATTATTGTTTGGTTGGCTTGGAAGCCTGGTAATGGGAAAGACATCAGGATAGGATTTGATCCTATGATAGGATCTCATACTTATTATAAGATGTCTAGAAATCTGATACTAGTTTTGAAGGCTCAAGGTATTGAATTTCTGGCTCATGCAGGGATACAAGAGGGGGAACACCTTATGGCTCCTAGATGGAAAAGGGCAGAGGATTTAGGACTGGAGGGAGAGCTCCTGATTGAATGGAATAATTTTATAAAATGGCTTGTAGGCTCTGGTTTTGAGCTGAACAACGATAAAGATCTTTTGTTATGGTCATGGGACACAAAATTTGGAAAGGTCTTTGCTAAACAAGCTTATGATATCCAGATGGAAGAATTTAATGGAGATGTTTCAACTTTTTGGTACTGTGAGATTTGGGGCTGGTTGCTACCTTTAAAAATTAAACTTTTTGTGTGGCTTTTACTTGAGAAGAAAATCCTTACCTGGGAAAATTTATCTAAAAGAGGATTTGAGGGTCCTAGTAGGTGTGTCTTGTGTGGGATAAGCGAGGAAAATTCAAACCATCTTTTTGTGGAATGTAGGTTTACAAAGGACATTTGGATTAATATTCTAAAGAAGTTAAGGAATTGAGAGCAGATGGGAAGGAGATAAGATTGGATATTGTTATGAAAATTGGTTAAAGAAGAATGGTAATTGGAAAGAGCTACCTGGTTTTTTATGCTAGGAAGTGTGGAAACAAAGGAATTTGGTTATTTTTGAAGGAAGGCCTACTAGTAAAGAAATTTTTTGTAATAGTATTCTTCAGGACTTGGGTGGAAATTTCACTTCTCGGAGCTATAAGTTTGATAGAATAGATAGGCCACCTTTGCTGGACTGGGATCTAGCCGTGGGCTTTTTTGATGGGGCATCTCAAGATAGGGGTGGAAAGTGTGGGGCTGGAGTAGTCTTAAAATGCCCAGTGAAGGGTACTTTTAAGATTATGATGAACTGTGGAAGGGGGACAAATTCCAGGAGTGAGCTGTTAGCCTTGTGGTGCTTTTTTTTTTGCTACTTATTTAAAGATAACATAATTACAACTGATTGGCGATTCAAAGGTTATTATAGTCTGGTTTAATAATCTAATTGATTTCCAGGTGATATCTCTTGGGCCCTGGATGAACAAAATTATAAAGTTGAGCAAGAACTTTACTCTATTAAAGGCACAACATATTTTCAGATCCTATACTAAGGTTGCTGATCAACTCTCTAAGGCAACATTACTACTTGATGAAGATGGTATTTACTTTGCAAGGATAATTGAAGGAGAAACATAAATTTATGAAACACTGTTATACAACTAATGGAGCAACAACATAATGGAATAGCGANTTTTTTTTTTAGCAAAAAAATAGTTTTGTTGGAGATCTATACAGTGCAGTCGAGAGTTAGAGTTTTTTCTAATGAATATGTACAAAAACTATTTTGTTTTATCTCAAGGTATGTAGTGAATATCTAAATTATTATAAAAACTTTTGTAATAAACCTCTTATATTATTTAATATAAGGTTTTTCTTTATTGAAAAAAAAGATAAAAATCCATTTGATATTCCAACTAATTCATTCAATTTTCTATAACATGAATTTTTGTTACAAACTTAAAGACCATTCCATATTCTATTTATACATCTTTTCATTTTTCTCAAAACCCTGAATAACAACCAAAAAAACTAAAAAACACTGCTCAATTCACACGATATTGTAACCATGTAAATAGTAGTTATAAAATTCACACTCAATCTCCTCCCACATCATTACTATTTTTTGTTTTTAATTTTAATTTTACATGTATCCTACATTATTACTATTTTTATTATTTTTAATTTTAATTTTAATGTTATATGTGTCGCTCTCTCACTCTCTCAACACAACTAACAAAAAGTTACAAACATACATATAATTAATTGGTCGATAGAGTTCCTTGCTCAACTCATCACGACAAAAAATTTCACAAAAATTCTCGATTAATCTTGAATCTTAAAGGGAGAAAGGTGTCCAATCAAAATGGTTCAAAATGGTTCCACTAAACAAGCACGTAGGTTCCTAGATTCTCAAAGTTAAGTATGCTACTTTTCGTTATCTGATCCATGTGCTCAAACTTACTTAGCTGTTTTTTTACGTCATTGCTTTGTTTTTATTTGGCACGTCAACGCTTTTGGTGGTCCGAGTCACCGAAGGGATAGTTGAATTTCTGCAAAACCTCAGCGGAAGAAAGGAATCTATGGGTGGAATTTCCAAATGAGAACTTCAATGAACAAGAATAGCATGACTTAGCGCTACGAATTGCAGGTGAAGGAGAAGAAACCAAATACCAAGAATGAGGAGTGGTATCTCATGCCAAAGCCAAGGAGCGATAGAACTTAAGAGCAGCAGCAGCAATGGCAGCATATGCAGCTGCAATCCGGGCTTCTTTTTCCTGCCCATAGACAGCGGTTGGGGACGATGCGTGAATTTTTCAGAAGTCAGTGGGGCGGAGAATGCAACTTCAAAGGTGGAGCCATCCATGGGAAGTCTGCCCATTCTCTCTGGCTTATCATCGGCTGCGCCCTCTACGTTTGTGTGGACAACATTTGCTCTTGTTGGGCTGTGGTTGCTGTTGACGATTCCTCTGTTGCTCAGGGCGCCCAAGTCCGGTATCGGCTATCGCCTTCGCCAAGCCCTTACTAGTTGGGACAGGCGTTATTCAATGCGCCACTGGGTTGTGAGTACTTTTAACTTTTCACCTCAGAGATCTCCCAGCATTAATGCTTGATGATTGGCAGTTTACCAATGATTGCAAGGTTTTCCTACCCTGTCTCTGTGCTTCCAAATGTTGGTAGAAATTACTATCTCAAATTAAACATTTGAAAATAGATCGTGGGGTTCTTTAAGATTGGTAGAATTTCATGGAAAATGGTATTGCTTATAGCGCATTATACCATACTATCAATGCTAGTTGAAATCTTTTTTCCAGAATTAGAAATCGAAGGAAATGGGAAAGGCTAGAACCCACTATTTTATGGGCGGGAAATTTGGGGTAGACAGAGATATATAGGAAACGACCAGTAACAGCTGGGAAGTGTGGACAGAAATAGGAAATGCAAAAGGAACGAAAAATTTCAAACAGCAACACATTAAGCAAGTTACGACCTTAATATTGATGCATAGATGATTTTTTATTGCCAAATATCAATTACACTACTTGCAAATATTAAAATAGTGATTAACATTCATTCAAAACATTCTTAAAAAAGTGGGGGTCACTCAAAGCTGAGGCTTGTGGATATGAGGAGTTGAACTTGTCTGCATATCAGCCATTAATGTACTTATCCCTTTTGGAGCTACACATAAATCAGTAAAAATCAAACAAGAATCCAGCTCTTGAGCCACACATCGACTTTTCCCGCGGGCCTCTCGATAGATTAAACAACGACAGGTGAGGTGGGCAGTCCTGGTCAGGAGACTTGGTAGGAACAACGACGGGTCCGGGAATAGGAACAACGACGGGTTCGGGAATAGTTTGGTATAGTGATGGGTCTGGAATAGGAACAACCATAGATCCAGAACGACAGAAGCTGCGGCTGCGAGAGGTTTAGGTGGGCTCCCGAATTTTCTGTCCTTTGTCTCCAATAGACAGACAGGGATTGTCCTGTTCCTCATTTCATGTTTTTTCTTGTCCCCTATGGCAATGACAATGCATTCAACACACATAAAAAAATGGGCAAGAGGTACCTGTATCGGGTGAAACAAACCATTTAGGTCAAGTGAAAATTGCCTCTTCAAGCAAAGCAGGGAAGTGGGTTTGGGTCAATGCCAAACAGTTTCGGGGTATTTTAAAACGTAGAGCTGCTTGTCTAAAATGGGAGTAGACAAGGAACAAATTGGCCCTCCGTAATAAACTTTTAAACAAGCCTTGTTTGCAAAGGTGTAGCAACAACAGGACTAAAGACAACAGTGATTATGCCTTGTACACTACCACATCCACACCTCTCACATGGTCACTTGACATGTATGTGCAAGAGTTACTAAATGCTAAGAGGAGATTGGAGGTTTTGGAAGTCAAAGGGCATGAGAGAGACCTTCAAATCCAACTATTGACAGTAGAAAATCGGGGCTTAGCAGAAAACAATAAAGTTTTAACAGATCAAGTGGCATTGCTGCAAGAAGCTCTCTTGGAAGCAAAGGCTGAATGGCAAGGCTTGAAGGATGCTGGGAAAATCAGGGAAGATTCTGCTATGGAAATTAGAGAGGTGATGAACTCTAAAACACCCAAAGCTGAAGGGAAAACAGGTGAACAAGCATACACCCATGGAGTGAAAACAAGGGATGAAGAGAAAAGAGATTTTACAAAAAATTCCAAAACTTGGGCACAAGTCATTAGCAATTCTGCTAATATGGAAAAAGAAACACACAGACAGGGGGACAACATGCAAGATAGAGAAAACAAAGAAAGACAAGGCAGAGTAGCAAACATAATTATCAAAGGTGTGAGAGAGTATGGAAAAAATGAATGTACTCTCGATCTTGCAAGTGAATTTTTGAAGGACAAGTTGCTTTGGCAAGGCCGAATTTGCCAAGCATGGAGGGTGGGTAAGCCTAGTAGCGAGAGAGATAGGCCCATAAAAGTCATCATGTCAAGCATACGTGACAAGCAAATTCTCCTAGGCAAGAAGCAACTCTTGAGAGGCTCTCGCTTTTTTCTAGACGAAGATTTAACTATTAGACAACAAGAGGAAAGAAGGGAAGAGATGTCAAAGGTTAGGGCAGTAAGGGATGAGGGAAAAAGGGCATGGCTGTTCAAAGGAAAAGCTGTTATTGCCTTTTTCGGTCCTCATTCTAAAACAAGACAGCAAGTTGGTAGCCAATAAGTGACAAGAATTTCATTAGCAGGAAACTATGCAACAAGGCCAATATGGACAAATAGGGGTGAAGACTCAACTTTGAGTCTTATAGGCCAAAACAAATAGCAATCAAGTTATTCCCAGGTTTCCTTAAGATTAGTTTGTTCGAACTGCAGAGGTTATCCTTGGAGGCGGGGACATGGGTTAGGACCTATTGCAGAAGATAGAGACATAATTTGTCTATTGGAAACACATGAGCATGAAGGGTGCAAGACACCTCTGTTTGAAGAGTATGTGAAGATGGAAGTGTGGAACAAAGCAACTGAGAATGGTAAAGGACATGGGGGTATCATGGTCTTAATGAGGAAAACAAAAGGTCGTCTCATTCAGTTAGAAGACAAGACTCAAATAAATAATTCATTTGGTTTAAAATATCAGAAAATGGTAACATCATCAAAATTCTAGCATGTTATTTTGCCCCACAAGTTTCAAAAACTTACAAAAGTAGGGGGCTTGACCACAAAGACCCCTTTGCAGTCTTAAAAAACGATATTGCAGCATACTCTCAACTAAGTGAAGTCCTTATAGTGGGTGATTTCAATGCTAGGACATCATGTGAACAAGCTAGTATTTTTCGTTGTAAGGAAGACTGCAACACCATTTGGCTTACAAAAGAAAGAAATCATCAGTGGACGAGAGTTTCAGAGGACAACAAAAGATGCAACTTTTTTGGGGAACAACTGCTTACTCTATGTGGGGCATTTGACTTAGTCATTTGTAATGGGTTGGCTAGATGGACAAATTTTCGCAATTTCACCTGCAATACCTACAATGGAGTAAGTGTAGTAGACTATGCAATTTGCTCACATGGCTTGTGTGAGAAAATGGAGGAAGTTTTGATTGGCGAACAACTGTGGGAGTTGAAATCTGATCATAGACCGATCTATTTAAGTCTCACTTGGGCTGAACAACAACAACATGGGACTAAAAATCAGCACATTCAAAAACCTCCTTCAAAGGGAAGAATTCTTTTGACTCAAAAAAACTGTAACACCTTCAAGATAGCGCTAAAGAGGTTGTTTAACAAGGAGAAAATTCCGTCCTAGGGCCTTCATAGCCATGAACTAAAAAATTTAATTCAAAGCGCACATACAGAATGCAAAAGAGCAAAAAATAGGAAATTTGAAACAAACTGCTTTCCGGTTAATGTTTGGTTTGACGAGGAATGCAAAACAGCAAGGAAAACTTTGAAAGAGTCAAGCCAGAAAGAAATAAACATAAAATCCTACAAGCAAATTGTAAGAAAGAAAAAAACTGATTTCATGATCTCAAGGAGGTGTGAACTAATCTTCTTGGGGAAAAATAACCCCAAGTTATTTTGGAAGGAACTTCAAACGAGAAAGAAACAAACGGAAAATAATATCACAGCTTATCAATGGTTCGAGTATGCAAAGCAGTTTTATGAGCAAGATTCTAAGGTGGACCCCCCTCCCTTGGTCAACACTATTACTAAGCTCTTCATCATGCAAGAAATTGAGGTGGGTATCAAAAAGTTGGTTGTTGGAAAAGCAAAAGATTTAGTTGAACGCTAAGCAGAATATCTAAAGTGGGGTTCAAAAACTCTTGCACCTCACATTATGAAAATTTTCAACAACATCATTCAGCAGGGATTCCCTACAGATTGGACAACGAGCCTAGCAATACCGCTTTTCAAGAGTGGGATGTCAACAATCCCTCCAACTATAGGACCATAATGATAATCTCCTTGTTTGCAAAGTTATTCGGAAGTATGCTAGAAAATAGAATCAACAAGTGGGTGGAAGAAGGAGATAAGCACACTAAAGGGCAAGCAGGTTTCAGACCTAAACACTCAACGATTGATCACGGTATAACTCTAAGGCACATCATTGAAAAAGTGTGGGGGAAAAAAGAGGAAGCCTTTTGTTGCTTTGTCGATTTCAAAAACGCTTTTGACACGGTCCCTAAAGATAAGATTTGGCATAGAATGGAGAACTTGGGGTTCCTATGCATCTTAAAGCAGCTGTCCATAGGCTATATGAGGAGGTTAAAGTCAAAATCAGAACGTCAGTTGGTATCTTCGAAAGTTTTAGGAGTGATATCGGGGTCAAGCAAGGGTGCCCATTCTCTCCTACCCTTTTTGGTTTATATATAGACAAAGTTGACGAGTGGTTAAACTTATAGGAGGGTGATGGTGCTCTTTTGGGTGGTTTTGTGATAAGGCTTCTTTTGTATGCAGATGACCTTATTCTGATTGCTAAATCCTCTCTTGGGTTGCAAGAACACTTAATTTCCCTTGAGCACTTTTGTAGTATAGTGGGGATGCAAGTCAATACTAGCAAGACGAAAGTGGTAATTTTTTCTTACAAAAGAAAACATAATCAACATAAGTTCTACTTTGAAGGCAACACTCTTGAAGAAGTGGCAGATTACAAATACCTCAGAATTAACTTCAATAAAAATCTAAGTTGGGAAGGTTGCAGAAAGAAAAGAACTTTGGGAGGTTGGAAAGCGTTCTATGCTTTTCAAAATAGGTGCAGAGAGGCAGAGCTATGGGATTGGAAGACTATGCAAACTCTCTTTGGGATTTTAGTGATCCCGGTGGTTCTATATGGTTGTGAAGTGTGGGCCAACAGTACATTTGACTTACAGTGGAAGCAAATTGAGAAGATTAAAAAATGCTTGATCACAAACAAGTTTAAAATCAAAAGTTCAGTCCCTTATGATATCATGCTGAGTGAAATGGGGGCTGCTCCTATTGAAGCAATTGCTATGGTGCGTCTCATAAGATATCTAAAAACAATTGAGCAAATGGAAGACAGTCGGTGGCCTAAGGTCGTCTTCATTGACATATTGTGCAAAAGAAAGAAGACGTGGATGCGACAAAATATTAAATGGCTTAGTAAATGGGATATGCACTTGAACAGGTGCCCTACGAACAGTAAAGAGATAAAGGCTTTTGTTATTGATAAGTTCCACAAGCGAACTTGGGATAAAGGGCTCGGGAGAAAGAAAGAGTATTATATTGAAGAGTTTAACCCCACATACAATCATCATAAAAAAGCGTACATAGGGGCCAATATATCTTGGAGAGCCAAAATGCTTATTGCCCAATTAAGAACCAATTCCCATCAACTCCATTGTGAAACAAGGCATTGGAAAAGACCAAAAGAAGCTTGGGAAGAAAGGGTGTGTGTGTTCTGCACCTCCGAAAAAGTGGAATCAGAAAACCATTTCATTTTAGAGGGTGAAGCCTTCAAAGACAGTAGGGACAACTATGTAAGTATCTTGACAACTAGCTCTTGGAATAATTTATTCAACGAGGGGACAGTGGAGAAATTGGGGGAGCTCATCATCAAGTTGAACAGGAAAAGGGCTGAAATGCAAAAATCAATGTGTGAGGTCGTCTGTCCCATAGGCTATTGTTAGCCTCGTGGACGTTAAAATCATTTTCTTTCTTTCTTTCTAAAGTAAGTTACGACCTTAATATTGATGCATAGATGATTTTTTATTGCCAAATATCAATTACAGTACTTGTCAATAGTAAAATAGTGATTAACATTCATATCAAAACATNGTGGACGTTAAAATCATTTTCTTTCTTTCTTTCTAAAGTAAGTTACGACCTTAATATTGATGCATAGATGATTTTTTATTGCCAAATATCAATTACAGTACTTGTCAATAGTAAAATAGTGATTAACATTCATATCAAAACATTCTTAAAAAAGTGGGGGTCACTCAAAGCTGAGGCTTGTGAATACGAGGAGTTGAACTTGTCTGCATATCGCCATTAATGTACTTATCCTTTTGGAGCTGCTGGACCAGGGCACAGACCATACATCATCACAGTGACAGATGATGTGTCACTATTTACCAGTGATTGGCAGTTTACCATTGATTGCAAGGTTTTCCCACTCTGTCTCTGTGCTCCCAAATGTTGGTAGAAATTACTATCTCAAATTAAACATTTGAAAATAGATCATGGGGTTCTTTAAGATTGGTAGAATTTCATGGAAAATGGTATTGCTTATAGCACATTATAGCATACAATCAATGCTAGTTGAAATCTTGTTTTCCAGAATTAGAAATCGAAGGAAATGGGAAAGGCTAGAACCCACTATTTTATGGGCGGGAAATTTGGGGTAGACAAAGATTTATAGGAATTGACCAGTAACAACTGGGAAATGTGGACATAAATAGGAAATGTAAAAAGAACGAAAAATTTCAAACAACAACACATTAAGCAAGTTACGACCTTAATATTGATGCATAAATGATTTTTTATTGCCAAATATCAATTACACTACTTGCAAATATTAAAATAGTGATTAACATTCATTCAAAACATTCTTAAAAAAGCGGGGGTCACTCAAAGCTGAGGCTTGTGGATATGAGGAGCTGAACTTGTCTACATATCAACCATTAATGTACTTATCCCTTTTGGAGCTACACATAAAGTAAGTTAGGACCTTAATATTGATGCATAGATATTTTTTATTGCCAAATATCAATTACAGTACTTGCAAATATTAAAATAGTGATTAACATTCATATCAAAACATTCTTAAAAAAGTGGGGGTCACTCAAAGCTGAGGCTTGCGAATATGAGGAGTTGAACTTGTCTGCATATCGCCATTAATGTACTTATCCTTTTGGAGCTGCTGGACCAGGGCACATACCACACATTATCATAGTGATAGATGGATTAGCTCCAGATGGTTCCAGAGCAGGGTGCCTCTTGCCTGTTGGATTACCCCTCATATTCAGCTGAGCAGCCAGGGCTCTATCCATAGTTTCTTTCCTTCTATCATGGACAGTAAGAGAGAAGGGCTTCCTTGCTCCTATGCCTCCCCCAAGATCGTACAGTTGGATCCCCTCATGGTGCTTGATGCCTCCCCCAAGATCGTACAGTTGGATCCCCTCATGGTGCTTGATGGTTCCGATGGCAAGTTGGTAACCCGAATGCCCCGCCCTCGGTCATCAGGATCAAGAAACCTTGACATCATCTCTATTTCCATCTCTCTCTCTCTCTCTCTCTCTTGCTCAGCGTTGGGATATCTAGATTTCCAGTCTTGGACTCTTCCATTGTGTCACTGCACTTATAACATCGTTATGTACATCTTTTTTTGGTTGTTAGACTAAGCGATTTGCTTAGCTAGACACTTATTTATGCTGCACTCTTTTGAATTTTGTTCCCTTGTTTTCAACATTATTTAGGAGTTGCTATGACACTCCCACTTTGTAATTTACACTTGATGTATCTCTTAGCCTCATGGACCTACTTTTGTGCTCATTTGTTGGACATTAATAAAATTATCTTATCTTGTTATCTGATCTTAGCATGCTTTAGTTTCTACCTACATTTAGTGTTTGTCCTGCCATCTTATACGGTCTACCAATGCAGATTAGCTTCTGGAGAGAAATTAACAAGGGAGATTGGACAAATGACTCATATACTTTGTGCTTGCGTGGCTTTATTATTTATAGAGATGAGGATCATGATCAAAGTTGATCAGATTAACTGTAGGTGGTTACAATTAACAACTTCCCTGGAGAGTGATCATAATCAATGCTGATCCAATCTCTTCAGCTATAAATACTAATCACTAACTTGATTACAAACACATTGCACATTGTTCCATAAATGCTCTATGGGATTTCTAGAATGTATCATTTCCTCCTAGACTCAATAGCAAGAATCCTTAGTGCCCACTTGCCCCAAAATGTGGGGAAAACGTTTGGAGAGTTGATCTTTCAGCATCCATTTAGCTTGAGTGGGCAAGTGGCCTTTGAGCTTGTTGACCGCCCATTTAGCACAGGTGGTCAACTCATGTGCCATGAAGAGATGCATCATCAGATGCCATGTTGTCGAAGACTTTTGGTTCTACAGGCCGTGTTTGGCCCCAACACTTCTTTTTGTAATTGGAATTTCCGCACCCCTGCGTGGGTTAATAATGTAATAGGTCCGCATGAGTCATGTCTAGGTCAGTTACCTTGGGATCGGTTCACTGGGAGAGTTCCTTTCACCGAGGGTTTTTTATCCTCAGGTTATCAATTTTGCTTTTCAGCCCTCTTGATTTCCCTTGAGTTTTTCCCTCACACTTGCAATAATTCCTCCAAAGTGGTGAACGACGTTCTAGTGGGCTTATGTTTTGGTAACTGTAGCCGCCTTATACACACCTTTGGGAGACGTGGAAGAAATCTTCAATCCACTCGGTGTGTCCTTGGGGGCAAGTGAGAGTTAAGGTGCTGTCACCTAATCCTCAACTCCTCCGTCTAGGCCAACTCCTAGCGAAGCCAAGGGGGG
>SNQJ01S0172507.1:0-20427 GCA_010110895.2 Picea sitchensis
TTATATGCATTGGTTCAAAGTGTTAAGAAATGGAAGCATTATTTGTTGGGAAAAGAAACCATTATTTACACAGATCATCAACCTTTGCAATATTTACAATCACAGTCAAAGCTACAACAAGCTAGGCACTTCAGATGGATGGGAGTTCTTCAACAGTTTCATTTGGTTATCAGGTATAAGAAGGGCATTTTTAACAAAGTCACTGATATGATTTTCAAGCCTATTATTAGTGTTTCAGTTATTCTTAAGCAGATTCCTATAATGCATGAAAGTTATGTGGAGCAATATGCTTTAGATACTGACTTTAAAGAAGTGTGGAGCAATATGCCCGTGGTCGTATAACCATTGCATATGGCCATGGTGTATGTGTTTATGCGCACGGTTGTAACGGTTGGCGCGCATAGCCAGTGGTTCTTTACTCTTTTTCCATATGACCATGTATGGAGCGCGGGGGAAGTTTCAACGGTTATAACCTTTAATCACTTTTGCCCATGCGCGAGGTCACATGCGCCATATGCCCAGGTGCCTAGGCGGTTAGGGGTTGGCGCGCCCTTAACCATTCTCCGGTTTGCACCATTGGCACGGTTGCGCCCGGTGCTGGGTTTTTACGCCATATAATGCGTGTGAGACAGGTTCAATGAAGAAGGGTGCATTTTGTAGATGCGGAGACAACAAGCTTGAAGAGGGAGACTTCTAGGAGGCCTAACTTCTTCATTTTTCGACCGATTGAGGTGCCGAAAGAGCCCAGACAGGGGTTTTTGGACGCTCCGAAGCCATTGGAGCAGTCGATTTGTCAGTTTGAGCATTGTAAGACATGTTTTTGAGCACTTTTTGGGCAATTAATAATAATGATCCATTGGAAGCTGGACCAGGAGATGTAGCCCAAGAGAGGGGTGAACTCCTTTATCAATTGTTGTGCTTATGTGTTTATGTTCAATGATTATGCTGCTGTCTATTTGTAATTTTCATAAGTAATCCTTTAAATCTATTTCTTGCAAACTGATCCTTTTTCTTTAAACACATAACATTCACTTGCAATAAATTTCAAGTATTTCAAGTCTTCTTCATTTTTAGATGACATGGGTAATGCGCTATTATGGTGATTATCCCAAGGACAATGCACTTTAACTAGTGATGATCCCAATGCTACATGGTGATAATCCCAATGTAGAATCTAGAATCCACTCAACTGATCAAAATGAAGTGAAAACTAAAGAAAATATTCTCCCTAGAGGAATATTCTTCCTAAAATATAGGATATTGAATAATGACTAATAAACATAGGAAAAACCTTAGGAAAAATAAATCCTAGGTGTGTGTGTGAAGTAACTCCAACACCCCCCTTGAACATCACTCTGGTGAAAATAAAGAATGGGTCCCGACAACGAGGCCATGTTAGGTACCCAAATGTAATACCCATGTTTCCCCCAGTTTGTAAATATAACTATAACTGACCAAGAGACGATGGTAGACTAAATATGTGTGAATTTTTGATTTGATGAACCTTTGTATAAAAGGGTCAATGTATGAATTTTCTGTTATTAATAGAAAATGGATATGTGTTGCTTAACTACTGAAAGGGGGGGAGTTTGCCAAGATAGACCATGGATTTTATGAGAGAGATGGTGAGGGAAACTAAGAATGGTTGAGATGACCCTCACCAAACCATTACTTACTGGATGTAATTTCTCAATAGTCCTCTGACCGAGAAATGAATTATCAGTCAGGATGGTAGTTGGAAGACCTCCTCAAGAGTTAATGAGGAGATGGGGTAGGGTACCCATATGTAAGGCTTCTAGGCCTGACCACGAGTTGGGGATTCAAACCCACACAAAATTTCTAAGGAAGGAAATAAATGAAGTAATTCAGAGACAGAGGAAGATCTGCAAGAAGAGAACAAGGGAGAAAACAATATCCAGAAGAGAAGAGAGTGTTGTTTGACTCTAGAGTTGAGAGGAAAACTGACAAGAAAACTCATTTTGGCTGTAAGAAGCCATGGGAAGGGTTTCAATACAAGCTAATAAATGAGGCTGACAAGTAACTAAGGAAGTCCTCACGCAAACCTACTTGCTTGGAGTAGAGAAAACTAGTTTCCAAGTTCATGTGGGAGGAGGAGAGTAACCTCCGTCCCTGACTGTCATGGAGCAAGGAGAAAGAATCTCTCTTAGAGAATCATGGTCTAGCTCGGGGGTGGCTAGTGGTAAATCCTCCAGAAGTGGCTATGCCTATGGTTGGGTGGAAAAATGCACCCATTTCAGAAGTCACCTCACATTTTCCAGTTCTAATAAGTATTTTCATACTCTGTGTAATACATTAGATGTGATGGTCGAATGCTTGTGTGTATGTTAAGTTTTATAGTGTTTGAAAAATTATTAGAAATGCTCATTTTCTTCTGTAAACTACTATATTTACATGGCCTTCGATTTATCTAAGTCTATCCACTAGAGATTTATGGGATGTGAGTCCCCAGGAGAGTTAGGGTAGGATTAAGTGAAATGTATAAGTCCTACCGACATTTTGAGTCTACCGTAGTAGTAATGTCAAGTTCAACTTTGTGGGAGAAGGGTGCTTCCTCTAGAACTTTCATCTATGTGACCGAGGGTTCATAACCATGACCTTAATTAAGTCTCGGTGAAAATATGAGTGTATCCCCTGAACCTCAATATGATTCCATATGACCCAGTGTTGGAAACCCCTAACCGAGGAAGGAAAGAAAGGAAGTAATTCAGGGACAGAGGCATATCTGTAGGAAGAGAAGAAGGGAGAAAAAAAATCTCCAGAAGATAAGAGAGAATTGTTTGACTCTAGAGTTGAGAGGAAAACTGAGAAGCGAGCTCATTTTGGTTGCAAGAAGCCATGGGAATGGTTTCTCTACAAACTGATAAACAAGGTTGACGAGTGACTGAGGAAGTACTCGCACATACCTCCTTGCTTGGAGTAGAGAAAACTGGTTATCAAGTTCCTATGGGAGGAGGAGAGTAACCTCTATCCCTGACTGTCGTGGAGTAAGTTGAAATAATATCTCTCAGAGCATCATGGTATAGCTCAGGGGTGGCCAACGAGAAATCCTTCAGGAGTGGTTGTGCCTATGGTTGGGTGGAAACATGCATCCCTTTCAGAAGTCACTTCACATTTTCCAGTTCTGATAAGTATTTTCATACTCTGTGTAATACATTGGATGCGATGATTGAATGTCCGTGTTTATGTTATGTTTCACAATGTTTGAACAATTATTAGAAATGCTCATTTTCTTCTGTAAATTGCTATATTTACAGGGCCTTCAATTTATCTCAGTCTAGCTGATAGAGAGTTATGGGATGTGAGTCCATAGGAGAGTTGGGATAGGATTAATTGAAATGTATAAGTCCTGCTGACCTTTTGAATCTACCATAATAGGAATGTCAAGTTCAGCTCTATTGGAGAAGGGTGCTTCCTTCATACCTTTCATCCGTGTGACCGAGGGTTCATACCCATGACCTTAATTAAGTCTCGGTGAAAAGATGAGTGTAGCCCTTGAACCTCGATATGATTCCATATGATCCAAGGTTGGAAACTCCTTTCTAATCCCGAAAGGAGTGAAACTACTTTGGCTTCGGGGCTTCGAGACTTATGAATTCATAATCCTCGAAAAAAGCCGAAGGCCAGGGTCACGAAATGATGAGGGTCGTCGATCTAGGAATCCAGTGGGGATATCTCTCAGTTGTTATATCAGAACTAGGGAAGGGGTAGGAATAAGTACTTCGACTAAGTTCCACTTCGAGAGAATAGGGGTGGTCTAGTTCCGAAATTACCGAATGTCGGAGTTGCGAAGTTTATCTATACCGTTGAGAATAGAAGGACGCATGCCCACATATTAACGACTATTCAAAAGTTCAGGTATTTGGTGGTATCAAAGTGTAGACATAAGGGAACTCGAGTTTCCACGAAGCTCTACAATCAAGAGTAAATCTTGGCCGTGAACGCTAGGTGCACGTGGCAATAGATCAAGTGTGGTTCAAAGATTCAGAGCTCCAGAGAGGAAGCTGGAAGATACCCTACAAACTCTCGAATGTTGAATTTACAAAGTAATGTAGACCATCGATCCTCAGATCCTTGAGGATCCCTCTCAACCATCGATCTAAGGACTCCGTTGAGAAACCCTCTTAACTTGCCAACCAATCAGGACGCGTCATGGAGTGACACATGGCCCCCTCTTATCCCCTGTCAAATGTTGTCTATTGGACTAGAGCCGTTGGATGAGAGGCTACATGGCAGGAGATCCAATAGTCTAGAGACTTGGTACTCTGGAGGAACTTGGCCAAGATTATTCAAGGTGTGAAGACTCCCAAAGTCATGAACGACAAAGTTAATCTCAACCTTTGACAGGTAGAGGACACATAGCACTAGATTCAATAGTCTAGAGACTTGGCTCTTCAGGGGATTCATGATGTGAGAAGTTGATAAGCTCCTGAGCGTGGAGTTGCAAAGCAATGGGAGACGTGGATCTATGGATCTACATGGATAGACCTTGACCATGATATTTGAAAGAAGTTAGAAGGTTGTATGTCTAGGGTTGACATAGCTCACTGACATCATCCAGGGTGACGTGGACCCGTAACTATGTTTCCACGTGTCACCGAGATATGGATGATTTAAAGACCCCTTATGCCTATTAGAGAATGACACATGCCACCCCCTAATGAGGACATGTGTCACCCCTGGGACTCACCGCGTGTCATCCTCTGGTTTGTGCATGCCTAGCCAACATGGTTGGTGATGTGACCAGGACTCCGAGAGTCGGGGACTTCGAGAGTTCAGAATATTTGGGGTGTAGTATCGTAGAGGTAATTTCATGTAGAATGATGAATATCGAACGCCGATGCTCAATGTAGAACACTGAATGTCGAACTTCGACGTTCAACGTAGAACGCCGAATGTTGAACGCTGACATTCAACGTAGAACGCCGAATGTTGAACATTGATGTTCAACGTAGGATGTCGAATTCTGAACATCGATGTTCAACATAGAAATCCAAACACCGAATGCCGACGTTCAATGTAGAATGCCGAATGTCGAATGTCGAACGTTCAAATGCCAAATGTTGATGTTCAACATAGAATTCCGAACATCGACGTTCAATGTAGAGTGTTGAATGCCGAACGACAAATGTTCAAACGCCAAATGTCGAACGTCAAACGCCAAATGTCAAACGCCGATCGTCAAATGGCCAAGGCCACGTGGAGAGATTTCGGGACTTCGGGGAGTATGTGTGCATTAAGGAAAAAGGGGCATTCAACGCCAAGTGCCGACCACCATGTGGTCTCCAATTGATAACACTCGAACAACTTTGAGAAGCCACATCTTGCAAACCAGAGGTTGGAATTAGAGCCAGTAACAGTTTTTAGAAATCTAAAGGTGAGTAGAAGAGGATGAATACCTCAGAGACTTTATTTGAGATGATCAGAGTGAGAAAAGTTTTGATGCCCCATCCCTAGAAAGTGTATTTAGGGGTCAGGGGTGTTACACCAAATAAAAAAGATACAGTAAAATAAAGGGAGGAAAAATGGAAAAACGCATGGGAAAACCTCATGGGAACCCCCCCCTCAAAGCACAATGTATGTAAGAAGAAGAGCTGATAGTTGCTAGGAAACTATGTCCTTCACTCCAAGACGACTACGCAGAGAATGGAACTTCTGATCAGTGAAGGTCTTGGTGAATATGTAAGCAGTCTATTTTGCTGAAGGACATAACTACAGGTCGATGATCCCCTCATGTACTAAGTTGAATATGTAGTGCATGTGTATCTCGATGTTCTTCATCCACTGCCTCTAAACTGTATATCTGCATAACTTCAGAGTGCTCTAGTTGTCACACCATATGACGACCGACCGATGAAATTGACTGCCCAACTCAGTGAGAAAATGTTGTAGCCACATAACCTGAATGGTTATGTTAACTACCCATGTGTACTCTGCCTCAACTAAAGATAGAGCAATAGAAACCTATTTCTTGCTTGATCAATAGATAGGCCTAGAAGCAATACTAAGTGAGTAACCAGATGTGGGCTTGCGATCAATGCTATCTCCAGTCCAGTCAAAATCAGTGAACCCGATGAGGTCCAATGTATATTCTACTGAATACTGAATCCCAAAGGTGATGGTGACCTGTACGTATCAAATGATACACATTGTAGCCTTCCAATGTAGTTCATACGACTCCTGCATGAACCTGGAGACTTCTCCAACTGCATAGGAGAGGTATGGTCTGGAGTGTGTGAGATACAACAAGCTCCCCACTAACTATCTATACAGTGTGTTGTCAATGAATGAAGTATCCTCGTCATCCTCAAGTTTGAATCCTAATAGGAAAGGAGTCAGGGTAGACTTGCAGTCTCCCATGTGAAATCTCTCAAGGAGGTCTCATGCATACTTGGCCTGAGATAGTTTGATTCTTGATGCATCCTGACTGATCTCGAGTCCAAGGAATAAATGTAGCAGACCCATGTCCATCATCAAGAACCTGTCATGTAGAATCCTCTTGACTGCATAAATTGATGAAATTGAGCAACCGGTGATCAAAAAATCATCCACACACAATAATAGGAGAAGTTAATCAACTTTCCTGAGCATGTAAACATTCAGGTCTAATTTACAATGTAAAAAGTTATGTGACAATAGGTAGCAGTCCATCTTGGCATACCATGCCCTCAGAGCCTTCTTGAGGCCATAAAGATATTTCTTTAGTCGACAGACCAGAGATGAATCCTGCATAAATCCCTGGGGATGCTCCATATAAATCTCCTTAGAGAGATCACCATGAAGAAATTCATTCTTCATGGCCATCCGATGGACTTCCCATCCCTTGGTTGCTACAATAGAAAGTTCCAAATGTATGGAATCCATCTTTGCTACTAGAGTGAAGGTCTCATCATAGTCAATGCCATGCACCTGTTGAAAGCCTTTGGCAACAAGCCTGGCTTTGTATCTACTAATTTTTCCATCCACTACACTCTTGGTCTTGTAGACCCATATGCACCTGACAAGTTTCCTTCTAGAAGGAAGGGCAACCATATCCCAAGTCTGGTTCTTAAGGAGGGAGTTGTACTCCTCCTTCATGGTGGATTCCCAAAATGGATTTCCAACAACCTCGACATAAGACTCTGGATTTGAAGACTGAACTAATAAAATATGCCTATGTGGTGACAATTCAGTGGAAGTGAGTGAAATAGGAGGATCCTCGAAATCATATTGAGTCCTCCTAGTATTAGTTGGATCCCCAACAAGATCCCCTGCATCCTGAAGAGTAGTATGGGCTCACTTGGGCCTGTGCTTTGGATCTGCATCTGGATGCACTAAATCTGCATCTGACTATATTGACTTTGTATCTATATCATCATCTGAATCCTGTGAATAAAAAATCTCATCTGAAGAAGAGTCGACATGTGCATGCTCAACATCTTTGACAAGTGGAAGAATAAAGTTGTTTGCATGCAGCTGTTGAGGTACATGCAAGACACTTTCCTCGAATTGGACACTTCACCCAATGATGAGCTGGTCCGAGGAAGTATCAATAAGTCTGTATCCCTTCACACCATCAGGGTATCCAACAAAGATACACTCTGTGCTCTGTGGATCAAGTGCCTTCCTCTTTTCAGAGGGAATCCGAGCCCATGCACATGAACCGAAAATATGATAGTGGGTCACTTTCAGTTTGAGGATACTCTAAGCCTCGTAGGGGGTCTTATAACTGACAGATCTATGAGGAGATCTATTTTGGATTTAGGTTTCACAATTAAGTGCTTCGACCCATAATCTCTATGGAAGTGACTTTGCATGTAGAATGCAAGATGCCATCTCTTTTAGAGATCTATTTTTCCTCTTAACAACTCCATTTTTCTGTGGAATATAGGGAACTGTGTGCTTCAACTAAATCCATGCCTCATGACAAAGATTCTGGATCTCATGGTTGACATACTCTCCCCCATTATCAGTTCAAGGGATTTTTATTTTCTTTCGTGATTGTGTCTCAACAAGGGCTTTGAAATCTTTGAGGTGTTGAAAGACCTCTAATTTTTGTGTGAGAAAGAAAATCCATGTGAAGCGTGAGAAATCATCAACAAAAATGAGCATATACCTTGATTTACGGATTGATGGATGTGGAAAATGGCCCATGAGGTCACTATGGATCATATCTAAAGGAGAGGAAGCCTTTTGTGTCTTTCCTTTGTCGAATTTCTCTTGAGGGTGTTTTCCAAGAATACATCCCTCACAAATTTATTTGGAGAAGTGGATGTCGGGTAGACCATCAAACATTCCCTTCTTGCTAAGCTATTTCATATATCTGAAATTTAAATGCATGAACCTTTCGTTCCATATTCTATTGCTTTCATCAGCATGGATAAACAGTAATGCAAAATCTGGTTCAATAAATTCAGAAAATGTGTAGAGTCTAGATCGATGATTTACCTCACCAGTAGCAACCCTAGAATTGGTTTTCATGTCATATATATCCACTGCATCAAGTGTGAATATGACTCTCTTTCTGGAGATGGAGTTAGTCATCTGATACACGAAGAGAAGATTGATGGAAATTTTGGGAACTTGCAACACATTCACGAAACTTTTGTTTGTCAGTTCAATCCTTCCTTTGCTGGTGACCTCGATTGGAGAGTTGTCCCCCATCAAAATAGGAGGACCTTTGCATGCATCCAATGAAGAATACAATTATTTTGTGGAATCCATGTGGTGTGATGCACCCGAATCTACTATCCAAGCATCGAGCGAGGAGTTGATGGAAATCAAAGCATGGCTAGAATTTCCTTTCTTGGGATTCTGATCTTTTGGCTTCTTCTTCTTGGAACCCTCGAGGATGCGATCTCTAAGGTTTTTTTGATGAAGTATTTGGGTCATTAGATCTATCTGTTTCTGTATACATGAGGATTCTGGATGGAATCCTTTATGGAATTAATATCATTTATCCCCTTTTCTTCCCTTTCCACCTTTGGATCCGGAGGCATCGTTGAAGGGTTTTGACGACCCTTCCTTATTCAAATTTGCATGTTCTTTCCTTTTGTATTTATATTTATATTTATGATATTTATGACCGCTTCCATCTTGCACAGTTTGGGCCTTTTATTTTTCCCATGTTGATGAGCTTTCTCTGCTCTTGTGTTAGAGACTCAATAAAGTCCTCAAGAGAAGGAATATTCTAGGTAGATCTAGATGCGAATATAACTCAATGAAATGTGGATACAAAAACTGAGTATTCTGGACCAAGTTTGGACAAAATGGTGAGAACCATTTGTTTCTCCTCCTTAGATTTATCAACCCGGCAAGCCTTGAGTTGCGACAACAAATCCTTATATTTGGAAAAGAAATCTTGGAGATTATCGAAGCTTAATGGATTCAATTTGAGAAATCACAACTCGAGCATGTGTCCCATCATCTCATCCTATTTTCCAAAAATCCATTCCATGGTGGTCTAGGATTCATTGGGGGTTTTACAGGAGGATATGTGAAAGAGAAGTTCGGGAGAAATGAGACTGCATATTGTTATGAACGCTTCATCCATTTGATTTAGATACTTATATTTTTCTAAGGCTGATGTTGGTTCTCCCTCTGTGCTCATGGTTAACTTGTACAATCCTCTAATTCGAAGATGCATTATTATCTTCTCCTTCCATGCAAATAAGTTGTAAGCTGTAAGAATGAATTTTTTTGGAAATTCCATTTTTTCGCTGTCTTCAATCTTCGGCAACTGCAAAAATAATTTGGTGTGTATTTTCCCTAGCTGTCCGTCGGCTCCGATACCATGTAAATGTGTTGAAACTTCACATAATATATCTATGTGGGAATTGACATACATAAATGCAGAGAAAATAGAAGAAAAGAGAAGCAGGACTAGAGAAAGAATGGAAGAATTCTCATTAACCAAATGAATGAATGATAATTTACACATGATATACTCTGTATAACTCAACCAATGCGCACTGAAGGAGAAGAAAATTCACCATAGGTGTGGTCTAGAGTGATATGGACACACACCAACCATTATGGGAGTAAACTGCCACCTAGTCTAGTCTCGAGTAGTTACGGGAGTGAACTACCACCTAGTTGAGTTAACTAGTCTATCAATCTTCAGTTAACTGAATGAAACATAGTGTCATGAGGAGGAGATAAAGAAATCATGGGTAATGCGCTAGTCTAGTGATGATCTCAAGGAAAATGCACATTATTTGGTGATGATCCCAATGATGCATGGTGATAATTCCAATGTATCATCTAGACTCCACTCAACTGATCAAACTGAAGATAATATTCTCCCTAGAGGAAAATTCTTCCTAAAATATAGGATACTGAGTAATGACTAATAAACATAGGAAAAACCTTAGGAAAAATAAATCCTAAGTGTGTGTGAAGTAACTCCAATACTGATGAATTGGATGGCGGAAGACACAACATGATTTCATGAACGAGGAGGTAGAATTCACTGAGCTAGAGTGGGATGGTGCTTTGTTCTTCTTCCCTAGTTTGCAATATTTTCCACAAAATCATCTTCATGTGCCAATAAAGTTCTACCATGCGTCAATATTTTAGCTCCCGCCCATGAGATCTTCCAATGTCGAGAACCCAATTGATAATTCCCTCGTCCACTTCTTGTGTTGGAGTAAGAGTGTGTTCTATCCGAATGTCTTCTTCAACTTCTGCTATTTTCTCCTGGATATGTTGAGGGATAACGTATTGGAAAGCTAACACTATTGCAAGTACTTCTTGTTGGACACCGGTATTGGGAGTCCTTTCATCTTTGTGATTGGAGGATATTTCCGAAGGAGAGCCTCTACCTTGACGATAGCTCCTGCTATACCCTTTGCATGGACCATTATACTTATCGAAGGTTGAATTAACCTGAGGTGCACACCTATTCTCCACAAGTTGGTGGACAATATGAAACACTTCTTGTCATGCAGACCGACTCAATTTAGAGATTATTTTTTACTACCACATCGAATGTCTGAAGGCATGGGGAAATCTAATGGCTTAACTTTTTCGCTTACCTCGGTAATCATTCTGGTGAGTTCCAAAATCTCCCTGGATCCGTTCCTTAATTAATGCATACCACCTCTGTGCCCCCTTAATTTTGGAATTATGCAATAATGGTACCATTCATACTAAAGTTTGTGTGCTTTACATATGCTTCACGTACCTTGCTTCTCCCTCTTGCCATGCCAACTAGTTTCCAAAGGCTTGGAGCCCAAGGTGGTTGTTGAGTGATTAATAATCATTAGTGTTGATTGTGGAGCCCGATTATCTTACTTATTTAGAGGCCTTTGTTTTCAACCGTGCTTATACCCCATGAATACTTTACACCCTAGAAGAATGTACACTCCTCCATGCGGGGGAGTGGAGAGGAGGGTTACCCCCTCTACGGGGTAACCCCCGAAGGAAAAATTACCTTGTAAATGTATATTGTAATTTCATTGTAAATCTGGATCGTTCATTATAAGTTCGCAGATCTGATGGTAGAAGTTATGTTAGGGGTTTTTTCCCTAGAAGGAAGCCCTATTTTATGAGGGAAATGTATTGCGGCTATGTATCATGGTGAATATTGTATTATGAGATAGAGACTGTGAGAGAAAGAAGAGGAAGTTACATTGGGTTTGTTGTAGGTTGTATCCCTTCATTTGTTGGATAACAATAAAGGAAGGACCTGACAATTTCTCTGGTGGACGTAGCTCATTGGAGGAAGATGGAAAGTTTAAGGTCAAGAAATTTAATAGCCAAAACTACTAGTTATGGAAGATGCAGATGGAAGATTATTTGTATCAGAAGGATCTATTCCTACCATTGGGTGGAATAGAAAAGAAGCTGACAACCATGAAGGATGAAGAATGGGAGGTTCTTGACAGAAAGGCACTAGGAACGATACAACTGATCCTGGCAGCTTTGGTGGATTTCAATATTTTGAAAGAAAAGGCAATGAAGGAGTTGATGGATGCATTGGATTAACTGTATGAAAAAACCTTGGTGTCCCATAAGGTATTTCTAATGAAGATATTATTTAATATAAATATGTCAGAAGGTGGGTTTGTTGTAGATCATTTAAATGAATTTAATATGGTTACTAATCAACTAAGTTCTGTAAAAGTGGACTTTGATGATGAGGTCGGGGATCTTCTAATATTGAGCTCATTTCCAAAAAGATGGAACAAATTGGTCATGGATGTAAATAACTCTGTCTATGGTTCAAACACTTTAAAATTTGATGATGTTGTTGGTGTTATCCTTAGTGAGGAAATGTGACGGAAAAGCACAGGTGAGACATCAGGTAATGCGTTAAACATGGAGAACAAGGGAAGACAAAAGGATAGAGGAAAGGGCTCATGGAACCGCGAGAATTATAGGAAGGACAAATCCAAATCAATATTTGGAAAGACAAAGTGCTAGAATTTTGTGAAGAAAGGACATCTGAAGAAATATTGCAGAGCTCCAAAGAAACAAAGAGATGGACAACATGAGAAAACTCATGAAGCAAATGTAACAGGTGATGTGTTACAAGATGCCTTGATTCTTTCTCTAGATAATATTTCTGAGTCTTGGGTAGTAGATTTAGGGGCTTCATTTCATGCCACACCCCATAGGAAACATTTTCTATATTATGTTCAAGGTGATTTTGGACATGTTCATTTGGGTGATGATGCACCATGCAAAATTGTTGGAATGGGAAAGGTAAAAATAAAGAAAAGCAATGGAAACCTATGGTTGTTGAAAGAGGTAAGACATGTTCCAGATCTAAGGAAAAATTTAATTTCAACAGGGCAATTGGCAAGTGAAGGTTGTATATCCATATTTACAGATAAGGTGTGGAAGGTCACCAAAGGATCACTTGTGACAACAAAAGGAGAGAAGGTAGGTACATTGTATATATGTCTTGGTAATACTGACTCTTCTATCTATTTAAATTCTACAAGAGTGGATACAACACTATGGCATCATAGGCTTGGAAACATGAGTGAGAAGGGGATGCAGATAATTCACAAAATAAATTTGTTGCAAGATCTTAAACAAATTGATTTGGATTTCTATGAGCATTGTGTTTATGGAAAACAAAATAGAGTCAGATTTCTCAGAGTTGGAAAAGAAAAGAAGAGTGAAAGGTTAGAGCTTGTGCATATAGATGTATGGGGACCAACTCAGGTATCATCTCTTGGTGTATCTCGTTATTATGTTACTTTTATTGATGATGCAACTAGAAAAACTTGGGTTTAGTGCATTGGACAAAAGTCTTATGTTTTTTATACTTTTAAGAAATGGAAAGTTTTGGTTGAGAATGAGAGAGGAAAAAGGTTGAATTGTCTCATATCATAAAATGGAGGTGAATATTGCAACAATAATTTTGATGATTATTGTTCATACCATGGAATTTAGAGAGATAAGACATTTATAGGAACACCACAAGAAAATGGTGTGTCAGAAAGGATGAACAAGACAATCATGGAGAGTGCAAGGAGTATGAGATTGCATGATGGTTTTCCCTTACAGTTCTAGGTAGATGATGTAGATACGATTTTTTACTTAATAAGCAGAGGACCTTCAATCTCTTTGGATGGTGGAATTCCAGAGGAGGCATGGACAGGTAAAAGGGTAAACTATTATTTTTTGAAGACTTTCGTTTGTGAAGCATTTGTCCATATTGATAAAGAAAATAGAACAAAGTTGAGGTAAAATCCAAGAAGTGTACCTTTATTGTATACAATGTTAATGATTTTGGTTATCGCTTATGGGATTATGAAAATAAAAAAAACATTAGGAGTAGAGATGTCATACTCAATGAGAAGGTTATGTACAAAGATCAGTTGCAGAGAAAGACAAAGGAAAAATAAAAACCAGAATACACAGTGCTTGATGAGATCACTGAAAAAGAAATTCCAAAGGAACCAGAAAATCAAAATGTACAACAATAGGAGCAACATGTACCTCAAATTATTGCAAGTGTTGTTAGAAGATCTACGAGGTTAAGTAGGTCCCCTGAACAATACTCTCATTCATTGTATTATTTATTGTTGAATGATTCTGGTGAACCATAATGTTATGAAGAGGCAATCCAGTTAGACAATAAAAAGAAGTGGGAGCAAGGTATGAAAGAGGAAATGAATTCCCTGGTAAATAACCAGACTTGGGATTTGGTTCAGTTTCCTGGAGGAAAAAGAGCATTGCAGAATAAATGGGTTTACAAGTTGAAGGAAGAAGATGGAGGCAAAAAGAGGTACAAGGCTATACTTGTTGTAAAGGGGTTTGCACAAAAGAAATGTATAGATTTTGATGAAATATTTTCTCCTGATGTTAAAATGACTTCAATTAGGACTATTTTAAGTCTTGTGGCAGTAGAAGATTTACATCTTGAATAGTTAGATGTAAAAACAACTTTTCTCCATGGGGATTTGGAGGAAGAGATTTATATGCAACAACCACAGGGGTATGAGGTCAAAGGAAAGGAGAATTCAGTATGAAGGTTGAAGAAGAGATTTTATGGCCTAAAGCAAGGTCCAAGGCAGTCATATTTGAAGTTTGAAAGGTTTATGACAGAACAAGGTTATAGCAGATGTCATTCTGATCAGTGTGTTTATTTTAAAAGGATAGAAAATGGAAGCTATATTATCTTGCTATTGTATGTAGATGACGTGCTTGTTGTAGGGTCTAATATGCAGGATATAAATGTGCTCAAGAAGAAATTAGCTAGTTCATTTGCAATGAAGGATTTGGGTGCTGCAAAGAAAATCCTTGGTATGAGAATAACAAGAGACACTAAAAATCACAAATTGACATTATCTCAAGGTGAGTACATAGAGAAGTTGTTGGAGAGGTTTAGAATGAAGAATGCAAAACCAGTTAGTACACCTTTGGCCAACCATTTCAAATTAACTAAGGAAATGTGTCCCAAGAAACTGGTGGAGATAGAATACATGTCTAGGGTCCCTTATTCATCAACAATTGACAGTTTGATGTATGCGATGGTTTGCAAAAGACTAGATATTGCACATTAGTGGGAGTTGTGAGTAGGTATATGAACGATCTAGGTAAAGAACATTGGGAGGCATTAAAGTGGATTATGAGGTATTTGAGAGTTACTTCTACTCATGGATTATGTTTTGGAGGTTCAAACATTTTTCTAGAGGGATATGTTGATTCAGATATGGCAGGTGATAAAGATATCAGGAGGATCACGACAATGTATGTTTTTATTGTAGGTGGAACAAAAGTAAGTTGGATTTTGAAACTGCAAAAGGTTGTTGCACTTTCAACAATAAAGGGAGAGTATGTTGTTGCTACAAAGGCTAGTAAAGAAATTATTTGGTTACAAAGGTTTATGGAGGAAGTGGGAAAGAAGCAAGAGAATAGCAGGTTATACTATGACAGTGAGAGTTTTATTCATCTTGCAAATAACTCAACCTTCCATTAGAAGACTAAGCATATACATCTCAGGTACCATTTCTTATGATCTGTCTTGGAAAATGGACATTTGAAGTTGGAAAATATACACACTAGCCAGAATCCTGCAGACATGTTAACAAAGGGAGTAACCAAGGAGAAAATAAGTT
The DNA here is from genome assembly GCA_010110895.2 of Picea sitchensis. Classification (NCBI taxonomy): domain Eukaryota; kingdom Viridiplantae; phylum Streptophyta; class Pinopsida; order Pinales; family Pinaceae; genus Picea; species Picea sitchensis. Next base: position 15,576 of record SNQJ01S0172507.1, read on the forward strand.
CCTGCTCAATTTTAGTTGGTATTCAAGCATGTAAATGAATATGAGAAATTTTCCAGGTCCAAGAAGGATCATAGTCCAGCATATACAACAACAGTGGAGTTGTTGAGATCAGTCTTAAAGTGGGAGATTGTTGGTTGTGGAGCTTGATTATCTTCATGATTTAGAGGTCTTTGTTTTCAGGCGTGTTTATACCCCATGCAGACTTTACACCTAGGAAGAATGTACACTCCTCCACACAGGGGAGTGGAGAGGGGGGTTACCCCCTCTGTGGGGTGCATGGTCAAGCGAGCCCCCAGAGGAAAAATTTCCTTGTAAATGTATATTTTAATTTCATTGTAAATATGGACCGTTCATTATAAGGTCATAGATCTGATGGTAGAATTTATGTTAGGGTTTTTTTCCCTAGAAGGAAACCCTTTTTTATGAGGGAAATGTATTGTGACTATGTATCGTGGTGAATATTGTATTATGAGATAGGAGACTATGAGATAAAGAAGAGGAAGTTACAACGGGTTTGTTGTAGGTTGTATCCCTTCATTTGCTGGATAATAATAAAGGAAGGACCTGGTAATTTATCTGGTGGACGTAGCCCACACTGGGTGAACCATGTATATCTATGTCTTATTGTATTGTGTATCTTCTGTGTTTTATTTTCGCATTTGTTTTATTTTATTTCTTCGCGATCCTGTTTTTCTAACAATTGGGATAGGTGAGGGCCGGTCCCAAATGGAGCAGGGACGAGCTCATTACTAATGTCAGACTACGTCGACATGCAAGCTTGCCTATGTGGCTGATTTGAAACCTCGTTCACATTACCATGTTCCCTGGAGATGGTCATTAGATCTGCCACTTGGTCATCTGCGTGGCTTATGTTCCCATCCGTCAATGAATCTCACTGCCCTGTCACCCCATCCGGGGGATATCATTAATTTTAGTTAAACAATTATATTGAATATATTAAATTAATTTAAATGAAATTTCATAATGTTTTTTATATTTTGTTTTTTCAATACATTTTTAAATAATTATATTAAATATATTAAATTAATTTAATTGAATTTAATAATATTTTTTATCTTTTGTTTTTTTCAATACTTTTTTTATTATATCATTAATTTTAGTCAAACAATTATATTGAATGAATCGTGTTTATGAAAAAATATTTTGCATTTGATTAATTAATACTTATGGAGATTGCATAGGTGTTCATAGCATGCTTATGACCATTTATTTTTCGTTTGACTAAATTGACACATAGAGATTCTCATAACATGTGAACACTTCGTTAAATTTATGTTGTAATTCTCTCAAATGGTATCATTTGAATGGATGTTTGTTTTTATCATGAGAGATATCATACATTTCTTGATATTTTTTGGTTTAAAAGATACATATTGATAACTCTAAGGCCTTCTGCGACACCCATTAAGTGCACATAATCCTTGGGAAGATTCAAAGATGAGTTGGGTAGAGAGCACAAGGAGGATGTGATCAATCAAGTAAGTACTTGTCTTATGGGCACGAGTAGGAGAAACTTGGGTGCACAATGGCGATGTGTGAACCCAGGGGGCATGCATCCCACTTCTCTTGTGACAAATGATGGAGAATTGGGTTGTGTTTGGGAAAGGACAGGGTGAGTTGGGTGCATGCCCAACGAGTGGACCCACCTACCCTTGGCAGCATGGGTGTGTTGGAGATGTTGGATGACCCCATCAACACAAACATGGAGAGTCACATTGTTTTATACAAAGAAGAGCATAAGGTAAGGGGCATGTACCCAAGGATGGGGCGAGCTAGTCCAAGATATGCGATGGTTGATGAGCACATGGGTTCGTTTGGGCACATTGAGACTACGAAGGGGAATGCTGGTTCATTTGGGTGTGATGGTTCATGAAGGGGGGAAACGCATCGAAAGGACATGATGATTCATGAAGGTGACATTCGGAGTCCATATAAGAGCACAAGGCACAAAACCAACAGGCATAAGAAAGTTAGCATAGCTAGGGTGCACCACAGGCTAAGGAAATGAGGTGCGATGGAGGATTCTTTGTGTGACGAATCTATAAGTCTGGACAGTTCTGTTGTATGGGGTCAGTCATGAGAATCTTCCCATATTTGTAACTGAGACAATAATTCCCTATGTGCATTGTATTTTATCCATTTCACAATATAATAAATGAAGTTGGGTATTAGGCACCGTTGGTGCTACCCACACTATATTTGTGTCTCCTGTGTTTTTCATGTTTTCGATTGTATGCTAGAATGACTAAGTGTTAGAGAATATTAAAAATTGTCTAAGTATATAATTGAGTTTCATAGAGCCTGAGTGTATCTCATATTTAGCTTAGAACAAAATATGAGTATACTCTAGGTGAAGAGGCTTATTTTGGGTGAAGTATCCTTGGTTGAGCCAAGATTCCAAGTGAGAACTGTTGCGGTGCCGCACTTCCATGATATTCCAAGGTTATACTTGGGAATGACCCTTGGGGGCATGACAGATGGTATTAGATCAGTTTCACAAGTCTTGGGACGAAGAGAATTGCGAAGATGCAACACACAATATGACAAGATTTGCACAGACTAGGAGTGGGTCGACCTAAAGTGGTGTGACTCCTTGGATAGAGGTGAATGAATTCGTACGATAGAAGTAGAGAATGGATGACTCAAGACAGGTTGAGTCAAGTGTCCCATCGCGACCTCAAGTAGAGGATACTTGGTTGGAGAAACAAACCAAGATCTACATGGACTTGTGACGATGCACTTTGAAAAGAAGGGGTGGACCAAGGGTCATTCCCACATATTCCGTGGAAGATGAGTACAATGCAGGTATGTTGTATTGTGATCCTTTTTTTCTTTTTCACTTAACACAGAAAGAGCGGTAAGGCTCAATTTGTAGCAAGATGTGAAGGATTGTTGTGTTGGGTGCCTTGGGTGGAAAACTTGGAAGCCAAGACCATCAATTGTGTTTTTTGGATCTGGTTATCAACAAAAGAATAGTGAAATATTTGGTTGAATCAGGGGCCTCACATAATTTTCTAAATATAGAGGTTGTGAAGGATATGGGACTTAGAGATTCTTCGTGCAGAGCTGTGATGAAGGAAGTAAAATCCAAGGAAAGGGAAGCAACTGGTGTTCAATCCTCATTTCACATTTGACTTGACAAGTGGGAAGGTCGGTATAATTTCATAGTGATTCCTATGGATGACTTTAAGGTGATTCTTTGGAAGGAATTCATCAGGAGGAGGAATTTGATCCTCATGCCATGAATGAACAAGATGATTATACTTGGTGAACAAAAGGCTTGGGTTGTGCACACAAAGGAATGAAAGTCTAGTGGAAAGGTGCATCTTGTGTCTGCACTAAGTATGAAGAGAGAAATAAGATAGACAAGATCATAGATTTATGCAATAGTTGTTGGGGAAGTTCAAGAGGATGGAGTAGGAACGCCTATTCCACTTGAGCTCGTTGGATTATTGGGTAAATTTGCAAACATAATGAGAGATGAGTTGTTGGAAGTACTCCCACCACGATGCACTGTTGACCATTGTAGAGAGCTAGAGCGTGGGCTGCAACCACCAACAAGAGCTCCTTACCGATTGCTTGGATATGAGTTGGAATATTTGAAGCAGAAGTTCACATAATTGATTAACGTAGGTTTCATTCGTCCATCTAGGTCAATGTATGGTGCCCCATTTCTCTTCCAAAATAAGAAGGACAGTTTGAAGCTGAGGATGTGTTTGGATTACTGAGCATTGAACAAACAAACTGTGAAGAACCGATACTCGTTCCTTTAGCTACTAATTTCTTTGACAAGTTGGCCAAGGACAAAGTATTTTCAAAGCTTGACTTGTGACATGGGTATTATTAGGTGCAGATTATAGATGGAGATGACGTGAAGACAACCAAGGTGATGAGGTATGGGAGCTATGAGTTCATAGTGATGCCTTTTGGGTTGTGCAATGCCCATGCAACCTTTTGCACATTTATGAATGATTTGTTGTGGTCGTTTTTGGACAAGTTTTTTAGTGGTGTATTTGGATGACATTGTGGTGTACAATGAAAGTATGGATGAGCATAAGAATAATTTGTCACATGTCTTTGAGGTGTTGCAATATAAAAAACTATTCTTGAAGAATTCTAAGTGTATTTTTGGGTAGACTAGGATACCATTCTTGGGGCATTGGATTGACCAAGGATGCATTCACATGGACCCTGTGAAGGTCAAGGAAAGTGAAGATTAGGAAGAGAAACAAATAATTCATGATGTGAGAGTATTCCTTGGGATATCCAACTACTCTCACAAGTTCATATAGGGATACTCCAAGATTGTTGCACCGCTGACTGAGTTGTTGAAAAAGGAGAAAGAGTGGAATTGGGCAGAGAGGTGCACACTTTCATTTGGAGAGATAAAAAACACAATTGTCACCACTCCCGAGTTGAAGCTTCCAGACTTTGAGAAATCATTTGAAGTGCATAAGTGTTATAAAAATAGGACCGCGGAGCAATAAAATAAAACAAATGCGGAAATAAAACACAGAAGAAAAACAATACAAGAGAGACATAGATTTACGTGGTTCACCCAGTGTGGGATACGTCCACCAGAGAAATTGCTAGGTCCTTTCTTTATTATTATCTAGCAAAATGAAGGGATACAACCTACAACAAAAACCCGTTGTAACTTCCTCTTCTTTCTCTCGCAGTCTCCTCTCTCAGAATACAATACTTGCCAACCTACATAGCCGCAATACATTTCCCTCATAAAAGAGGGTTGCCTTCTAGGTCAAAAAACCCTAACATAATCTCTATCCTTAGATCTACGACCTTATAATGAATGGTCCATATTTACAAAGAA
>SNQJ01S0172510.1:0-20427 GCA_010110895.2 Picea sitchensis
GAAGTTCAATGTAGTCTTTTCACCCACCAAATAAAAAGAGAAATTTAAATATATGATTCCCATCTTAAAAGTATTAAATGTACCCAACTTTTCAATGTGTAAAAGTTGAAAAAAGAACTACCAAATATTAATTTAAAACAATATATCAAATCATACATGTTTTTGAAGGTATCCTATCCATAATCTCTCATAAAGGCCAAGGGATGAGTATATCAAATACATTCATAGAATTCAATCATATCAATAATTTATCAATAATTTAGATAGGCCTTCAAAAGTGGTTCCTCGACCATTGAAAACCTCATTTCAATAATTTAGATAGGCTCACAAATGTGGTTCCTCGGCCATTGTAATATGATTCTTTGACCATTGCGAATTTTCAAAAATTGACCAGAGTATGATTGAATTGGAATGCTTCTCTAAAGTTTTGTTTGTAAATGTCGTTCATTGGCCATTGTAAATCTAGTTCCTTGACCATTGTTATTTGATGAAAATGACATGAGTATGATTGAATTGGAACCCTCCTGTCAAGGTTTTCTCATAATTGTGGTTCCTCGACCATTGTTAGAATATTTTGATCCAGATTATTTTCGAAACGAAATGAAAGAATAGATATTACAATGAAATACAAATAAAAATTGCCAGAAACAAGGAAATACAATAATACATGATTTCTATTAATTAAAGAAATGTACAGAGACTGTAAAAATATAGAGTGCAAGACTCCCTAGAATGGTGGCAGCTTTATCTCTGAGAAGAGATGTGACGGCTATGCTCATTCTCAAGAAGATGATTACAATGAGGCTCTGAAGGTATTTTTATGATAAACATGAATGCCAAACCCATAGACATCCAAAAACCTAACCCTAGGAGAGGAAGTGCCAAAAGTCATGTGGGTCCCGTTGGGGTAAGTTAGTACACTAACTTTCCAGGGTCGTAACATTTTCATACGATATTCGTTTTAGGCATGTGATAGCCCATTGGAAAGGTAGTTTTGAGAAATACATATTATGCCATCAAACTCTGACTCCATTCACAGTTTGACTATGGAAAGCCAAGAAAAAATTGCTTAGAGACCCAAAACGGCCATGGAAGTACATAAATATGTACTGACATGAAAATTTCCAAAATAAGCCAGTTGGAATAGGTGGGTGGACACCAATATCCACTTGGATGTTGTGTAGGGCTTCAGGACATCCCCGTAAGTGTAGAACCCACAATTACAAAGAAATTTCCCTATTACAGAGAAATGTGTTGAACTAAAAACTTTCAAGATGAGCTAGTTGTAATTTGGAACAGGTGGGTGGCCACCAATATCCACCTGGATGAATCCTTCCCCTTTAGGAAGCAATGGTATCCATTGAATTGAGTGCTCGAGGAAGAGGGGAAAGCGTTTTATGAATCTGAATCTTGGTGAGTTGCATGCCTTGTTGGAGAAGTTGTGTTGCTTGGTCTATGGAAGGCTATCACGAACTTGTTGTTGGCGGGGCTGAATCTATTCCACCAACCTGTTGTCTATGGGCTTGATGGGGCATTGTGTAGGCACCATTGTAGGTGAAGAAACAATATCTTCTTTCTCTTCTACAATATGCTTCTATTGGATAGAAGGTGTTGAAGTTGTAGTGATTGTAGTGGCCTTATGTGCATCCTTTGAATAGACTGTGAAGATGAGGAATTTTGCAATATGAGAGATTACCTTGCAACATTGTTTTGGTGGAACAATAGTCAAAACTACCTCTGGTATTCTGTAGAGCTGATCCCCCAGAGTAATAATAACACTATGGGGCCGAGACTCATAAACAACATAATGTTTCCACATATATGGTTGGACCAAAGAAAAATCAAAGACATCAAGAGGAGAAACCTCACACACTACCTCATCCTTGAAGGTATGGATGCCATAGGACATGAAAAACTGTTAGTTGACACAAAGATCTCGTCCCTGGTGAAGCCACCCGATGTTGTACGATTTCAGGTGTGTTGTTGTCGACAACCCCAACTGTTTGACGACCTCAGCTGATATGAGGTTCTTCTAGATCCCCCTATCAAAAATGAAATGCAATGGAGTCCCCTTCACCCACATCTGTGAATGGAAGAGGCACTCCCCCTCTTCAGTATCTACTGGTTCTTTTGGTTGAATTGTTGTGGTCGTGATAGTGGAAGTAGGGTCTGCGTCGATGATATATCTGTTTCCATGATTTTCTGGATCAGATTCTAAATTAGGGTTCGACTCCTTGTCTTTGACCTCAACCACCAATGACTGTTTTGAGCAACATTCATCGGTGTTGTGCTAGGGGATTTTGCAGAAGTTGCACCACCTCCCAGTGTCATTCTTCGTCTTTCCTTTACCCTTGTTTTCTTGTGTTTTGGACTATTTGTTGGGAGGTTGTTGGTTAGGGCCATCTTTACCATGCTTTGGTTGTTGCAGATGTGCAGACATGAACTCCCATTTGTTCTAGTGCCTAAATTTATGCTCGAATTTGACAGCATATCGATAGGTAGTTCCGAATGTTGAGATGTTTAGGAAATCCATTTAAGTTTGGATGTACCTATGTAGAGACCCACGATATTTTAGAACTAGATGTCACTTAGAGTCTTTGATACCTAGATTGGTATGCAAGGTATGGAAAGTATTTGTGAACTCTGACACTGTTTGGATCTTCTCTTTCTGCAGTGTCGTCCATATCATGTATTTCTCTTCATATTTATCAATAGGGTAGTATTGTTCCTTGACCACATCCACAAAAAAATCCTAAGTGGGCTCGACCCCATATATTCCAGATTCTTCTGTGGAACCTTTCTCCAAGTAAGTTTCCCACCAATGTTTGACATGGGGGATATCCTTGAGGAGTGCGAAGGTGATCTTTTCCCTCTTAGAAAAAATATGAACAGAGAAATAACCTTCTAGAAGATTCAACCATTTTTCTAAGGCATCTACATCTATCTGACCTTCAAATACGATAACATCAAAATTAAATTGTACCTTGAAGGGAGAGGTTCCTACAAAGTGTCCGCTTGATGAAGATGTGCTTGCTGTTATCAGTAGGCATTGAAGGATGTGGGAAAAATTCTCCATAATTTCGTCCCTCTGTCATGCGAGAGCTTGCTGAAGCAACAGTTTAATAGATTCTTCTGCTTCACCATTTTTCCTTTTTGCTGCCATAGAGGGTTTCTTGGGTGTGCGAGAGCGATTTTCCTCAAGAGAGACAAGATCAAGACCCAACTTTATATACTCAAACCTCGTCGAGGACATGCACTGAAAAATGATCAAGAGAAGCCTACTTTGATACTACCGATTCAGATTATTTTCAGAACGAAATGAAAGCATAGATATTACAATGAAATGCACATAAAAATTGCCAGAAACAGATAAATACATCAATACTTGATTTATATTAATGAAATAAATGTATAGGGACTGTAAAAATACAGAGTGCAAGACTTGCTAGAATGGTGGCAGCATTATATCTGAGAAGAGATGTGATGACTACGCTCATTCGGAAGAAGATGATTACAATGAGATTTTAAAGGCCTTTTTTATGATAAACATGAATTCCAAAACCCTAGACATCCAAAAACCTAACCCTAGGAGATGAAGCGCCAAAAGACATGCGGGCCCCGTTGGGGTATGTTAGTACATTAACTTCTTGGCGTCGTAACGTTTGCATATGATCTTCATTTTAGGTGTGTGATAGCCCATTGGATATGTATTTTCAAGAACTACACATTATTCCATCAAACTCTGACTTCATCTATAGTTTAAATGTGGCAAGACAAGAAAGAATAGTTTAGAGCCCCAAAACGGCCCTGGAAGTACAAAAAGATGTACTGACATGAAAAATTCCAAAATAAGCTAGTTGGAATAGGTGGTCGGCCACCAATAACCACCTGGATGTTGTGTAGGGATTCAGGACAACCTCGTAAGCGTAGAACCCACATTTACAAAGAAATTTCCCCATTACAGAGAAACGTGTTGAACTGAAGATTGTTAAGATGAGCCAGTTGGAATTTGGAATAGGTGAGTGGCCACCAATATCCACCTGGATCTTATTTAGACACGTATGAGTTAGTTAATATCAGCTAGGTTTAATGTGTGTCTTTAGTGTGGATTGTAATTATCTAATCTAATGGTCATGATTATTCTCTAGACACAAAGTGATATGATGGTTCATCTTCTCCTCGATACTAATGGTTATATTGATTTATGGCTTAACGCCTGATTATTCCATGATGTCTATTTAAGAGAATGGAGGGTCATTTGTTTATGATCAATTGTGAGAAACCCATATTCAAATTATTTTCTTTTTGCATTAACATATTTCCTCAAGTGGTCGTGTTGGTTGGGACCATGGATTGTTTCCCTCTATGAGGGTTTTAATGATCTGAAATGGATCTGAACAAGTGAATGGTTGTAAGGCTCAGTATATGAAAATGTAATTTGGTAATTAATGAAGGTTAGGTGAACTATAAAAGACAATGTAAGTGTACAAAAATGAGACAGAGAGAGGAAAACAAAATTAAATAAAATATAAAACATGAAAACGGGAGAGGAAAAGAGAGAGGAATGGGAATTGAAAGGTCCATCTCTTGGCCTTCCCATTAGCCCCTAGCTCCCCTACATTTAATTGTAACTTAAATCTCAAATGGTATTTAGGCCAAGATGGTGAGGATACATAGAGAGCCATGAGTTGTATTATAACCAGAGATTGTCAAAATGAGAACTGAAATGAAAACTAAGAAACCATTTGAATGTTGGCTTTTCCATTTGGGTTTCCAAGGGAAAATCTTCATTTTTATGGCGTGTTCGATTTTATTGTTGTGAAAATTAAGTGTGTTGGAAAGTTGGAAGAAAAGAAGAAATCAAATGAGTGTTTGGAAGCTGAAATAGTATTATAGAGAAAAGAACGTGTCAAGGCAGAAGAAGAAGTTTCTCGCTTAAAAATCAAGGTAAAGGAAGCATAAAAGAGACAAGAGATTTGTAAAGGTCATATTAAGGAAATATCTGAGGAAGTACAAATGGAAAAAAAGAACCAGAAGAGAGGAAATAAATCATATATAAGAAGCCTCAGATTGATCTACACGACATCTCGCAAAAGGAGACAGGGGGTGAGAAAGAACAAAAATAGGAGAGAAATATCATAAACATGAAGAAAGGGAGAGATATTATCAAAATAAGGTATGTTGTTAGGGGGAGTTACCCTTTTCCATTGATGTCAAAGGGGGAGAGAAATGTCAAAATCATGAAAATAGGGGAAGCAATGGTCACAGGGAGAGTATACTGTCAGGGGGAGTTACCCTTTTCCATTGATGTCAAAGGGGGAGAGAAACGTCAAAATCATAAAGACAGGGGAAGCAATGGTCACAGGGAGAGTATGTGTGTTTCCATCAATTCCAAAGGGGGATATTGTTGGAAGGTTGGTTTCCATTTATGTCAAACCTAGAAGAATCCCCGAATAAAGTTTGGAAGAATCTATAAGTGATGGGTGTATTTGAATAAGTATCTAAATTGGTCCCATTATGGTGTAGCTTTAAGCATGGCCCACATAGGAATATTGGTGTCTTCAGATAGCAAGTTGGTGCTTGCAAGGGAGTTGCAACTTCCTTTGAGTTGGTGCTAATAATACTAGGGGTTTGGAGCCTCCTTCCAGTTGGTGTTGGATAATCTAGGGATTTGGGGCTTCTTTCAGGTTGATGCATGTAAACTAGGGGGTTGTAGCCTCCTTCCAGTTGGAGCTAGAGAACTTAGGTAGTTGTAGCTTCCTTTAGGTTGGAGCCTGTAAATAGGGGGTTGGTGCTGTAACATCCCCGACCCTCCAAAGGTCGAATAATGCTATAAAGACTTATGAATTTAGCCCTTTAAAGCTCTAATACCAAATTGTAACATCCCCAACTCTCCAAAGGCCGGGCAATGCTATCAACACTTATGAAATTATCCCTTTAAATATTTGATACAAAATGTAACATCCTCGGCCTCAAAAGGCCGAGCAATGCTACCAACACTTATATAACATGCATTTAAATAAATTCAATACATTAACACAGAGTAAGCACATAATTACTATTAGCATACATAATCCATGGCATTAACAATAATTCATTTTCACAATAGTAAACATCATCACAACATAATACATGATAATATTGCAAGCATCACAAACATGCATTTAAAAGCTCAATTTAAACACATTCATATACTTATCTTTGAAACTAGATGTAATTCACCAACTGCGTGCAAACCTGCCACGAACCTCCCAGCCTTAGACTGCGCTTCTCATCACTCTTAGTAGTAGGTCACCCCTGAGTTGGGACTAAAATCCACCGACAGGGAATCCTAGGCTAGGTAAGGTCAACGGGAAGACACCTAGTTACAGGGGAAGGATTTTCTCCCAGGAGTCACTTATGCCCACTGCTCAGAGACTCTCATTCCCCACATGCCTGTCCCATCCTAGGAGTATAAACCTTCACCGTCACCAAGAAATTCCTTTGTATGCTAACCTCCCTTGCCTTGGGCTTCAGCAACAGACCGGACCAAAAGTCTCAGAGTTCTGTAGCAGCTACAGGACCCCTTCCATGAGTTCTTACTTCCTCAACAAAATATCTCACCTGGAGAGAGTTGCTCGTAGGTTTGGCAACCTATTCTTGTGACCAATTCCAGCACAGTGAGGACACAACGACAAGGCTCAACAATGCACAGTCAATGGCCGCAACCTCACACGGTCAGGACTATTCTTCCACAATAGCCCACTAGGATAGCACAACACGACCCAGACAAATTCGGGTTTCTCAGTCATGCAACACGTAACATACTCATGATTATGGTTTCAGGATTGCATAAGGGTGCACAAAGATCTCATGCACATGCTTGAACTGTCCAGGTAAGGGATATGAAAACAACACTAGACAGAGGTCGATCATGGACATTCACGAGTTCAGACGAAGCATGGCGAATTGGAAGGTCGAATCCCCGGACTTAGGTGGTGGCTGGCCGAATGTAGCCCCCCCAACACGGCTTATTCCTATGGTTTTAACTGCATGCGCCTGGGTCGACACATGTCGCCCATGAAGTTGCATGCGCTCCATCAGCATACGTTCCTCTCCAGGAACTTAGGACAAAACATATACATTTACACAGTACTTTGGAATAATAATAAATTATTATTCCCAACGGCTTAAGCCCCCAAGCTTAGCCCCTCTTTCTTACCTTTCATCACCCTCTCCCTTACCCAGGCTTTGTGGAACCTTAGTCCCCCATCACTCATTCATCGTGGCCAGTCCACATGCAGAGATGTTTATCTTTTATTAATAATGTGCATAATTACATGTACAAAATCAGGCTCCTGGCCTTTAACACTTAGGCTCTCCGACCTAATAAACACATAAGCCTATCAGTTTATCAATACTCGGCTCACCAGCCTACAAAACATGATTACAACACAGCTTGTCCTTTGGGATATTACAATCCCCTCCCCTTATTTTTGCACTGTCCTTGGTGCAAATTTCACACAACATCCACAAGATTTTCAAAATCTTAAAAACGATGTGGGTATTCTGCCTGCATATCATCCTCATGCTCCCATGTCTCATCTTCAGGACCATACCAAGTCCACTGGACCTTTACAATCCCTATAGCTCGATTCCAGAGCTGTTTTCTTTTCTTGTCCAATATGCGCACATGATGCACTTGCAGGACACCTTCTTGCTCCACCTGAATCACATTCCAATCGATAACATGATTAACATCAGGTATATATTTATTAAGCAATGAAACATGAAACACATTATGTACAGTCATGGATGCAAGTAATGCAAGCATATATGCAACTGGCCCAATCCTTCCTAGGATTTCAAATGGCCCACAAAATCTGGCTTCCAACTTGTCACAGTTTCCCAACCTTAGGGAACTTTCATTAGCTTTCATTTTCAGGAAAACATGGTCACCCACTTTAAAATCCCTGTGGGTTCTATTTTTATCAGCATAACTTTTCTGCCTGTCCTTGGAAACTTTCAAATTTTGCTTAATTTTTAGCATTTTCTCTTCCATTTCCTTGAGCAACTCTGGCCCAACTACTGCTCTGTCAGCTAGATTATCCCATCTTACTGGAGTATTGCACTTTCTTCCATAAAGTGCTTCAAATGGGCTCATCTTCAACGGTGCTTGATACCCATTGTTGTAGGCGAATTCTACCAAGTGTAGGCAGTCTTCCCATTTCGATGGTTTTTCCATCACATACATTCTCAGTATGTCTTCTATCACTCGATTCACCCACTCTATCTACCCATCCGACTCAGGATGGTAGGTTGTACTGAAATTCAGATTCATTCTGAATTCCTTGAATAACCCCTTCCAGAAATTTGAGGTAAATTTCTGGTCTCTTTCAGACACAATTCTCTTGGGGATTCCGTGCAATCGTGCCACTTCCTTCATAAAAATATCAACAACATCTGCTGCCTTATGAGTAGTCTTTATTGGAATAAAATGGGCAGCTTTCGTAAGCTTTTCCATTACCACCATGATTGATTCGTGCTTCTTTCCTATTCTGGGTAATCCTGTGATGAAATCCATTGTCACCACTTCCCACTTCCACTCAGGAATGGGTAAAGGCTGCAACAACCCTGCTGGGTGCCTGTGTTCAACTTCAACCTTTTGGCACTCCATACATTTGGTGATGTATTCAACAATATATTTCTTCATAACTGGCCATAAATAATGGCTCTTGACTGCTGCCACAATTTTCTGATATCCAGGGTGCCCTACATAAGGGACATTATGCATTTCATGAAAAATTATACGTTTCAAGTCCTGGACATTAGGTACGTAAATTCTATTCTTGTACATAATTATTCCATCAGCCCCTAGTTTATAAATCTCCAATTTCTGTGACATCTTACCTTGCTATAGTTTTGCTACCAAATCTTTATACTGCAAATCTATATTTGCAGCCTCCAAAATCCTGCCCTTTATATTAGTTTGGTACATGCTAATGGCTGTATCATGTAAGCTGTGCACCTTTCTTCTTAGTGCATCAGCCACCTTGTTTTCCTTCCCTTTGATATGCTTGATATCAAGGTCGTATTCACACAGAAACTCCAACCACCTACTTTGCATAGAGTTTAGGGTGGGTTGGTCAAACAAGTATTTCAAATCGTTGTGGTCTGTTCTCAATTCAAATCTCCTCCCCATGAGGTAATGTCTCCATTTCCTCAGAGCATGAACGATTGCTTCCAAATCCAAATCATGAGTGGAATAATTATTTTCGTGCTCTTTCAGTTTCCTGGACTCATAACAGATTACAAATCCATTCTGACCGAGGAATCCTCCTAGTCCTTCTTTGAATGCATCGATGCATACCATGAAATATTCATTTGGGTCTACGATCCTCAGGATTGGAGCACTGGTTAAGAGTTGCTTCAATTGTTGGAATCTTCTCTCACAATTCTCTATCCACAGAAACTTCTTCTCTTTCCTTTGCAAAGAAGTGATAGGGTGAGCTATCCTCAAGAACCCTGCGATAAACCTTCTGTAATAGCCCGCTAGACCCATAAAGGATCTAACTTCCACCACATTCCTTGGCATTGACCATTCTCTGATGGCCTCAACCTTCTCAGGATCCACGACGATCCCTTCTTCTGAAATAATATGCCCCAAGTAATGGATCTGTTCTTGATAAAATGAGCATTTTCTCAATTTGTCATACAACTGGTGCTCTCTTAGCACTTGCAGCACCATCCTAAGGTGTTGTTCATGCTCTTCCTCTGACTTGGAATACACCAGAATGTCATCCAGGAAGACTATGAAAAACCTGTCTACATAGTCCCTGAACACACCATTCATCAAGAACATAAAAATAATAGGTGCGTTCGACAGTCCAAACGACACCACTGTGAACTCGTAATGAACATACCTTTTTCTAAAGGCGGTCTTGCTGATGTCTTCATCCTTTATTCTTACCTGGTGATATCCTGATCTAAGATCTATCTTTGAAAATATCTTCACATCCTTCAACTGATCAAAGAGGTCATCGATCCTCGGCAGAGGGTACTTGTTCTTAACAGTTACTTTGTTTAACTATCTAAAATCAATACACAACCTCAACGTCCCATCCTTCTTCTTCACGAACAGGACTGGGGCACCCCAAGGTGACATGCTTGGGTGAATGTACCCCTTCCTCAGAAGCTCTTCAAGCTGCAACTGAAGTTCTTTCAGCTCTTGTGTGCTCATTCTATAAGGATCTTTCGACACTGGAGCTGGTCCAGGCATCAAATTTACAGAGAAATTTATATCTCTCTTTGGAGGTAGTCCAGGTACCTCCTAAAATACACCTTCAAACTCTTTTAGTACCGCATGGTATCCAATCTTTGAGACCTCATCCTTAGATGCTTCCTCCATATGGGTTGCAAACAACTGAAAACCTTTTTTGTAGCATTTATTCAACTATAATGCTGAAATTTCTCTGGCAACATCAACTATGAGAATTCTTTGGACTGTTTTCAGAGTCCCCTCCTCATCCAGGAAAGTAAATGCCTTGTTACAATAGTCCAGGAGGGCATGGTGTTGGTCCAACCAGTCCATCTCAATTAAACAATCATAAGAGCCTAAAGGAAGAATATTCAATTCAGCCTTCGTGCTCAATCCTTTCATGTCCACAAGACATGACTTAACCAACTCAGTGAATTTCCGCTCAGTTCCTGCAGCCAACTGCACTAACCAAGACTTTTCATGTTTGCTTCTTGATAAATGAAAACCTTCCACCACTCTAGGATCTATATAACTATGGTTCGCCCCTGAATTAATTAAAACAGTAAGTGGTCGGTTGTTAATCATACCTTCCACTTCAATCATGTACGATTGAAATTCAACTTGCTTGTTTTCCAGGGCTGCGTAGATCCTTGGAAATTGACCACCCACTTCAACCTTTCTAGGCTCTCTAAAAGATGGTTGTCCCTGAGGACTGTTTCTGAAAAATGGAGGCTTGTTTCTCTTCTACCTTTGTTCCTTCTTGAACTTCTTCTTGTCTTCCCAAGCCTTCTAGAAGGTAGGCTTTTCTCTTTGTTGTTCATATAAACATTTCTCTCTTCTTATTGTTTCTTCCATAGAATTAGGGTCATCATACTGAATCTTGTTACCAATACAAGGTGGTAATCCACTTAGATACCTCTGAAGCTTGACAATCTTCTCCTTGATGAACGAAGCATACTTCAATAGTTCCAAAAATCTTTGCTTATATTCATCAATGGTTATGTTACCCAGTTTGAGTTCAAAGAACTCTTTCATCTTTCTGTCATAATATCTTTTAGTCAAATATTTCTTCTCGAAATAACTCTTGAATTCCTTCCAAGTGATATCTTTCTCTCTAATGTTCTGCACCTACACAAGTTGATCCCACCACATGGATGCTTTTCCTTTCAACTGATACATCACAATTGTTCCTTCAACATGAGAGGAATAATTATGCAATTGGAAGTACTTCCTAATGTCTAGCAGCCATGTCTTGACATCTTCTTCCTTCTGGTGTTCTCCATCAAACGTGGGAGTCTTAATATTATTCATTTCTCATTTTAGTTCATCCACTCCAGACCTCCTATGATTTCTGGTAGGAGATGGGTTTGAACTAACGTGTGTTTCTTTACTGGAATGCGTTGGGGAGTGATGAAGACATTCCCTATCACTCCTCGATCTTCTTTTCCTCTCAGGGGTCCTTCGACTCCCTGTTTTGTTTGTGTCACTCTCCATTTCCAATTTCTTTTCAATCCTATCCAGGCTCCACAAACACTTCAAGTTGAATTCACCCTGTTTATCCTGAGTTTTCTTGAGCCTTCTGCTATCAGCTCAGTGAGCCTAGGCATCTTTCTGCAATCTTTCAATGATTTTCATCATATTCCCTTCCCTATCCATCTCCTTTCCGTTCCCATTGGAGTTCTATCCTTCGACTCCCAAGTTGACATCCATTCCTTTTCTTTTGTTTTCTAAACTGGAGGCAATTCGCACCTCTTCCATTTCTTTGCACTCGACGGAAACTCTGACTGGTTATGACCCTCGTCAACTTCTACAATCACAGCATGCAGACAACCAGAATTTGTCAGGCCATCTTTCCTTAAAAAATTACACACATTCAAAACCAACCCGATTCTAAGAAAATGTTTCGACTTCAAGAATCTTTTGAGCTCTGCTTGGCTTTGTAAATTTCAGGTGATAGATCCCCCCTTCTTAGTCCCCAACCCATCCAATCACGGGTTGTGACCAAATGCTATAACATTATCTCTCAATTTCTGGTTACCGAACTTGCGACATCAAGTGGATCAACGGTCCACATGTACATGACATCCAATGGTTGGAACCCACTGTGGTCCTTCTGTCATCGAAGTTTCGGGACTTTGGACCTCGGAGGTTCCCACACTTGTTTCCTCCAAATCTTCCGACATCCGACATCTGAAATTCCAATTTACTTTATCCCTTTTGGGCCCACTTCACACAGTTGTTTCCAACAACCATGGTGGAACGTGGCACGCTTAGGAGGGTCCACGTCACCTTCGGTGACGTCATTGGGTCCTACCACGTTCTCTTTTCTTTTCGGGAGTTTGTGCATTCACACATCTCACTTTTCTGATAGTCGAAATCACAAAATCACGATCTTCTCCTTCGCTTGATCCTATGACCAAGCTCTTTCCTTGTGATATATGGTGTAGATATTTTTGGAACTTCGGAGTTTCAGGCATCAGGAGTTCGTGCCTCAACACATCTCCCTTTTCCCGATAGTCGAATCCCCGAAAGGTTTCCAGGATAACTCTCCTGCACCTTCTCCAAATATGACGATCGTGAGGGATCTCATTTCCTCCCGATCAGATCCAACGACTCCAAGACTTCTTGCGTTTCTCTCTCTCTCTCTCTCTTTCTCTATGGCCAAATATCACACTGACTGTAGTTTTGTAACACGACCAAGCAACCCCTTGGCAGTAAGAAATAATCTAAGGTTCGAAATTACTCCCTCCAGACACAATTTCTACCTGAAACCTCGAGTCCAATGGCTTCTTATCTGGCCCATCCAGGATTAGCGTTGAAAACCTTGGCTCTGATACCAAATTGTAACATCCCCGACCCTCCAAAGGCCGGGCAATGTTATCAAAACTTATGACTTTAGCCCTTTAAAGCTCTGATACCAAATTGTAACATCCCCGACCCTCCAAAGCCCAGACAATGCTATCAACACTTATGACTTTACCCTTTAAAGCTCTGATACCAAAATGTAACATCCACAGCCTCAAAAGGCTGGGCAATGCTACCAAAACTTATATAACATGCATTTAAATAAATTCAATACATTAACACAGAGTAAGCACATAATTAATTCTAGCATAAATAATCCATGGCATTAACAATAATTCATATGCACAACAGTAAACATCATAACAACATAATACATGATAATATTGCAAGCATCACAAACATGCATTTAAAAGATGAATTTAAACACATGCATATACTCATCTTTGAAACTAGATGTAATTCACCAACTACGTGCATACCTTCCACGAACCTCCCAGCCTTAGACCCCGCTGCTCATCACTCTCAGAAGTAGGTCACCCCTGAGTTGGGACTAAGCTCCATCGACATGGAATCCTAGGCTAGGCAAGGTCAATAGAAAGACACCTAGTTACAGAGGAAGGATTTTCTCCCAGGAGTCACTTATGCCCACTGCTCATAGACTCTCATTCCCCACATGCCTGTCCCACCCCAGGAGTATACACCTTCACTGTCACCAAGACAGTCCTTCGGATGCTAACCTCCCTTGCCTTGGGCTTCAACAATAGACCAAACTGGAAGTCTCAGAGTTCTGTAGCAGCTACATGACCCCTTCCAGGATTTCTTACTTCTTTAGCACAATCTCTCACCTGGAGAGAGTTTCTCATAGGTTTGGCAACCTGTTCTTGTGACCAATTCTAGCAAAGTGAGGACACAACAACAAGGCTCAACAATGTACATTCAATGGAATCGACCTCACACGGTCAGGACTATGCTACCACAACAACCCACTAGGATAGCACAACACAACCCAGACAAATTCGGGTTTCTCAATCATGCAACACATAACAGATTCATGGTTATGGTTTCGAGATTGCGTAAGGGTGCACAGAGATCTCATGCACAGGCTTGAACTGTCCAGGTAAGGGATCTGAAAACAACACCAGACAGAGGTCGATCATGGACATTGACGAGTTCAGATGAAGGATGGAAAATTGGAAGGTCGAACCCCCAGAATCAGGTGATGGTTGGATGAATGCAAACCCCCAACACAACTTATTCCTATGGTTTTAACTGCATGTGCCTGGGTTGACACATGTCACCCATGAAGCTGCACGTGCTCCATCAGCATGCATTCCTCTCTAGGAACTTAGAAAAAAACATATACATTTACACATTACTTTGGAATAATAATAAATTATTATTCCCAAGGCCTTAAGCCCCCAAGATTAGCCCCTCTTTCTTACCTTTCAACCACCTCTCCCTTACCCAGGCTTTGTGGAAGATTATTCCCCCATCACTCATTCATCGTGGTCGGTCCACACACACAGATGTTTATCTTTTATTAATAACGTGCATAATTACATGTACAAAATCAGGCTCCTGGCCTTTAACACTTAGGCTCTCCAGCCTAATAAACACATAAGCCTACCAACTTATCAATACTCAGCTCAACAACCTACAAAACATGATTTATAAAAAATGATTACAATAGGGCTCATCCTTTGGGATATTACAGGTGCCTCCTTCTAGTTGGTGCTGGAGAAGTTTGGAAGTTGGTGCTTCCTGTGGATGTAATATTCAAGATATATGTTAAAAAGCATTCTGTGGTTTTCTCCCTTTTGGGTTTCCATGTAAAACTCTTGTGTATTGTGTATTTGTGGTTATATGTTGATGATATCCTGAATACAATCATATGTGATAAATTGTTGATAACTTAATAGTTACATGTTATTGTTAAAAATGGTAAAAAGTGATCAATACCGATTCACCTCCCCCACTCCCAGTATTGGTGAATATTCAAACAAAGTGTGTGAATAATATTGCTCTCATTTTTGTTTAATGTGTTTTTCTCAGTGTGTTAATGGTGACATTTAATAATGACAAGGATAAAATATTGTGTATGAGTTATTGTTGTTCTTGGTTATGCTTAATATGATGCATGCAGTTGAATTCATGGTTAAAACATGAATAATTTCCCATTGTATTTATGTTATCTTTCCTAACAAATTCACTTTCTATTAAAACTTTGCATTTCAATGGTTGCTTGGTTATTTTAATGGTGGGAGAATTTAATATTTGTTGTAGCTTTTTAGATTTACTTCATAATTTCATTCTTCCTTAGTAAATAAATATTTCCAACAACTCCTTATTCATCCCATTCATTTTATTTTGATATTAGAGATCTATGGCTACCATAAACTTATTGTTTCACTATTCTAGAGGGTTTCTAATTTTGTTTGTCAAGCTTACTAGCTATTGAGGGAAGACACAACAAGTTCTTTTCTTTCCCATCGATGCAGACAATCCATTCCAGCGTCCCTAAGTATACATGGGTCATATAAGATGCATTAGCATTCCATAAAGATGCCATTGATCCCTTGAGGTCGTACAATTCAATTTCTAGTCCTCTGAGATATTGGAAATCCTACTTAAAATTTTAGTAGAGATTTGGGTGATAGTTCATGCTAATAAATCAGAACTTGAATTATTTAATTCCTCTCTTCCTTGTTTGGCATCTTGTGGGTTAAAACTTCAATTGGGCATTCCCAAGTTCAAAGTGTTGGATTTTGTGGACTTATTTTCCTTTCCCATGTCATTAAAATAAATGCCTAACATATAGATTTAATAAACGTTGTTAAGTGAATTAAGAAATTGCCATCTCTTATGTGGTTCAATTAATTATTGATAAGTCAAATTGGAATTGATCATAAGAACATGAAATTGGTGAAGGTATTATGATTTACATGATACTTGTTGATTAAGGTTGGTTGTCATTGATGTCAACCCTTGAAGAAAGCTCCGTAGAAAAAAGTTGGGTAATGGACCCAAGATTGTTTGATGTAAAGATGACTCATTATTGTCTTTTCATGGTTGATAATAAGTAGAAATGGATGAACTCCAAATTTTTCCCCTTAAGGTGAAAGCCCTCACGGGAAGACACTTTGCGGATTGAGTTATCCTAGAAGTATGGATAGAGAACCCATGATTATTTGTGGAATAATGAGATGAAAGCCAATGCATTTGTCAATGAAACTATCCTATATGGATAGTGCTTGTAATTCCATTTCTGGTGGTATGTGGAACGTCATAGAACTCCTCACGGTTTGAGAGTTATGGCCTTACGAAGTTGGAGGAACCTCAGATGTCATCTAGAAGCCCCAAAAGGTCAAAGTAGTCAAAGTGGTTTAAGAGATTTCAAAAGGTAAATAATAAGGTGAAGTGATGAGTGTACTATAATTCAAAGTGAATACAAAATAAATTAATTCAATAATAAATTTAATGGAGAAATTAGAAGTGGGTTAACCTTAAAATAAAGAAAGTGGGCAAAGTGACCTAGAAGATGTTTTTAAGGAAGCTACTTGGAGAGTATAAAAAAGAGGCAAGGCTCTCTCATTTAAGACACACTTGAGAATATTGAATACCTATGGGTGTCTAAGGTAACCAAAGGATATCTAAGCCTAATTTCTGATGAAAGTGAAGAAAAGAAGGTCAGAATTCAAGGAAATATAAATTCTTTTGATGATGATTTCTAAGGTATGTTTTTTTTTCCAGGTCATCTCACCATTTTCTCAATAAATTTTTTTATAGAATGATTCAAACTGTGAAATTTATATTCCATTGAGGAAACATATCCAAGTATCTATGGTAAAAAATTCATCTTGTCGGTCGTTTTATTTTTGGAGTTACACTCCGTGGAAAATACGGTTTTTGGCTAGTCCTGAAACTAGTAAAAAGTAGGTGTTTCGGGGAATGTCATAACTTATTCATAACATATCCAAATTCAATAAAAGAAAATGTTTTGGTTAGAGTACATTCTTTAGTATTCTATGTAATAGTTTCATATCAATTCAACAAATATTCCGTGTGAAGCACTCTCTACAAGGTCGCTCTCTAGAATAAGCTAGAATTCATCAAGGTGTGCCATTTTTGCCATAACTCCTTTTCTGAGAGGTTACAAGTAGGGACACCTGGAGGAATTGCATAAAAGACAATGAAGAACACTGTTTATCAATTTTAGATATTTATTCATTACAGGTACAAGGTTATGATTATTTCAAGTTAGGGTTGTTGATTAATCCAAAACTAGTTATGTGAGACTAAAGAAACATTTGATGAAAATGCTAGTCTCTTGTTGTTAAAGGTAAGGAAGGTTTTAAGGTATGTGATCATATACACAAGGTCTATTGTAGAGTTACAAATCATATTTGGATGATGAAATTGATGAGATATTTTGGTTGAGGTACAATTTGGGTACATGGTTGAGACAAATAGTTGATGAGTTGGCACATACATGAGGTGTATAGTTGATGATGTTGGTACATATTGATGAGTACTTGACACATGATTGGTACATACTTGGTACATGGTTTGTTTCACTTTTTTATGGTACAGGTTGAATACAGATTATTTGGTATAGGTTGGTGCATGGTTGATGCACTTGTTTATGGTACAGGTTGATTACAGGTTGAGGTACAGATTGATGCATGGTTTAGGTTATTGGTACAGGTTTACATCGATATATCTCACAGTGATAGTGTGACAATGGCTACATAATTCTACTTTTACTTCAGGGTGGTTGGACGGGGCAAGGACAGGTGGTTGTAGCCACCTTCCGGTTGTAGCCAGAGAACATAGGGGGTTGTAGCCTTCTTCTGGTTGTAGCCAAAGAATTGGGGAGTTGGAGATTCCCTCAGGTTGTAGCCTGAGAAACTAGGGGGTTGGAGCCTCCTTCTAGTTGCAGCTGGAAAACAAAGGAAGTTGGTGCTTCCAATGAATGTAATTCTTCAAGACATATAAGATAACGCATTCCGTGGTTTTCTCTCGATTTGGGTTTCCACGTAAAAAACTGGTGTACTGTGTATGTGTGTGATTATTCATTTCTTATTTCTCATTATTGGATAATAATTCTACATTGATATAACACTTGAATTATTTGGAGAAAAATGATTATAATTACGCTATTACTGATTCATCCCCCCTCTCAGTAATCCAATAATTGGTATCAGAGTAGGTTCCTTGAGAAATCAGTTTAACCACTGAAAGGTAGATCATGGAGAGTACCAACTCATGTAAAAATGGAATACCACACTTTGATGGAAAAAAGTATGCTTTTTGGAGCATAAGAATGAAGACATATATACAAGCACATGGGTTGAAATTTGGCAATCAATTATAGATGGATACACAGTACCAACAGTTCCACCAACAAATGACAAAGCAGTGAAACTTGGTCAGAATAATTCCAAATCTAGAAATGCACGTTTGAATGGTCTCAGTGAAACAGTATTCACCAAAGTTGCACATTGTAAATCCGCCAAAGAGACTTGGGACAAGCTTCGAAATATTTATGAAGGAGATACAAAAGTTAAAGAAACAAAACTTCAAACTTGCAGAGGTCAATTCGAACAACTAAAAATGAAGGATGATGAGAATATTGTAGCCTACTTCTTAAGAGTTGGTGAAACAGTGAATGCAATCATAGGATTGAGAGAAGAAATCGAACAATCTGTAATTGTTTAAAAGGTACTAAGATCTTTTCCTATGAGATTCAACCCTAAGATATCATCACTAGAAGAAAGATCAAATTTGAACTCAATAAGCATGGAGGAACTGCATGGAATATTTATAGCATATGAAATGAGAACTGAACATGAAAATCTAAATGTAAAAGAAGCAGCCTTCAAAGCATCCAAAAGATCAAAGAAAAATAAAAAGGAACAAGAAGAATATAGCAACAACAATGACGTTTCAGAAGATGATGAAGAAGTGTCCAACTTCGTCAAAAGACTGAACAAGGGAGCCAATGGTAGGTATAGAGGTAAGATTCCTTTAATTTTTTTTAATTGTGATGGTATTGGTCATTTTTCTAACAAATTTCCTCATAAGAAAAGGAGAAATGATGAAGGTTACTCAAAAGGAAAACACACATATAAATACAAAAGAACTACAAAGAAAGATGAAGATGAAATCAGTGACAGTGAGACATGAAGAGTTCTATTCATGGCAGTAAAAGATTCTGACAAAGAAGACTCCGAAGAAGAATATGAAGAAGCAGAAGAAGGATATGAAGAAGTCGAAGACGAAATTGAAGAGGCAGAAGTTGACTATCGAGAAGAATTAATGTGTTCCATAGAAGTTATCAGAAGAGAAAAGAAGAAAAACAAGAAAGTACAAGCAGAACTAGACAAAAAAAATGACACTCGAGAACTAGAACAAATGATCACAAGATTGAAGGTTCACATAGAAAAAGATAAAAGAATTGAAGAAGCACTTAAAGAACAACTAGAAGAAAAGGACAAGATCATTGGAAACTTGGAAGCGGAGATTGTCACACTAAGAAAGGATATTCAAATGAAAAATA
Source organism: Picea sitchensis (assembly GCA_010110895.2). NCBI lineage: Eukaryota > Viridiplantae > Streptophyta > Pinopsida > Pinales > Pinaceae > Picea > Picea sitchensis. Next base: position 19,602 of record SNQJ01S0172510.1, read on the forward strand.
TGCAGAATAGCTCAAAATTTCTGGATGACATTATCAATAGTCAAAAATCTCATCTTGACAAGTCTGGACTTGGATACAATCAGACAAAAAGGGATCAAGCTCCAAAACAACAGAGCAAGAAACAAATCCAAAAATCTATGCAGAAACAATCAAAGGGGATAGGAAGATGTACAAGGAAGATTACAGGGACACTCCTCCACCGAGAAGATTCAAATTTCAGAATCAACAATAGACAGATAGGCCTCAATAAGAAGAAGGATTCATAAGAGCACCTTCTTTAAGAAGATCTTCAACTCCCATATTATGTTATGCATGTAATAATTTTGGACATAAAGTTGTGAATTACAGAGCTAACAACAGGAACAATAACAACTTTGAGAGTCATACACAAAGGGGTTACTCAAGAAGACCTAGTGAAAAACAAAGAAGAAGTTACAACAGGTTTGAATCTTTGAGCACTGAAGTGGAATGTTACAAATGTAACAATTTTGGACACGTGGCAAAAAATTGCAGAATGACAATCCCTCCTAAAGAACCTCAACAAATTAACAACAGTCACAGACAAGAACCTCATAAAACAACATGGATAAGAAAGCAAGATCAGTATAACAATGAAGAATGCACAGTCTCTCTACAAGCTAAGCAGAAGAAACACGGTTGGTATGTTGACAGTGGGTTTTTAAAACACATGACAGGTGATAGAGACAAATTTCTTACATTGCGAAAGGAAATAAATGGATGAGTCTCATTCAAAAATGATAATTCAACCAAAATCATTGGAGAAGGCTCAGTACGAATTGGGAACAAAAATAAAAAGGCACAAAAT
>SNQJ01S0172510.1:24199-38864 GCA_010110895.2 Picea sitchensis
TAAATAAACATCATTATACATTCATTTGATACAAGTCGAATTTTAGAGGTAATAAGAAGATGAGAAGGCCGGATTTCAAGGGAGGATGAAGTCTTTTGGTGATGTGTTCTAAGGTATGCTACTTTTAGGTCATCTTACCATTTTTGCTATAACATTTTTTTATAGAATGATTCAGATGGTGAAATAGCTATGGTATTGAGAAGACATATCAAGGTACCTCTAGTAAAAATGTTAGCTCTTGATTCACTATAATTATGGAGATACACTCTATGGAAGATAGGGTTTGTGACCAGTCTTGAAGCTAGTCAATAAACATGTGTTCCGGGTAAAACAATCATATATTTTTCATACAGAATCCAAATGATGTGGGACCACTTCCATTGGAAAGAGTACGGATTGTAGTTTCTTGTGTGAAAGTTTCAGAATCAGATGTTAAATACTGAGCGCAGGGCATGCTGTACAAGTTGGGTCTTTTGAACAGACCAGAATTGAATAAAGTCTACCATTCTTTCTATAACCTCTTTTTGGGGAGGATTCAAGGAGTAAAAATTGGAGGAGTTTTAGAGAATACATTGAGTAATATTATATATAGGATTATAGTACTCCAAGAATTGAAGAATTGTAGAAATTGAAGAAGTCTCAGGAAGCATTATCAGGTTCTATGTGATGATTGGTTGATGGTGATGATTTAATGTAAAGTTTTATTATTTCTCATATATTCTTGGGTGGAAGGAAGGGGCAAGGATGAAGAGTTCAACTCTCTCTTGATAATGGAGGAATGTATATTCCTCTTGGATGTTTATCCCTCCCTCTACATTTGGAAGCTATAGCTACCTTTGGAAGTCATTACTTTCCTTGAACAATAAACTATTGATTATTTCTCATATATTGTGCATGGTGTATTATGGTGTATTGGTGTAACTCTTATACTATTGTTCATTTCTCAGTGGATATAATTGAATGGTTTAAGTATAATTTGAAAAATATTTTAAATTGTACTTGATACTGATTCACCCCGCTCTCAGTATCAACATATATCTCATAGTGATAGTGTGACAGTGGTTCCATTATTCTAGTTCTACTTCAGGGTGGTTGGAAGGGGCAAGGATATGTGGTTGTAGACACCTTCCAATTGTAGCCGAAGAACATAGGGGGTTTTAGCCAGAGAATTGGGGAGTTGGATCTTCCCTCAGGTTGTAGCCCGAGAAACTAGGGGGTTGGAGCCTCCTTCCAGTTGTAGCTGAAAAATAAAGAAAGTTGGTGCTTCCAATGAATGTAATTCTTCAAGACATATAAGATAAAGCATTCTGTGGTTTTCTCTCGATTTGGGTTTCCACGTAAAACACTGGTGTACTGTGTATCTGTGTGATTATTCATTTCTTATTTCTCATTATTGGATAATAATTCTACATTGATATAACACTTGGATTATTTGGAGAAAAAATATTATAATTACGCTATTACTGATTCACCCCCCCTCTCAGTAATCCAACAATAATTGTTGATGAGGATTTATTCATGTCATTACAATCACTTGGAAAGAATGCACACATATTGACGAGTAGTATCTTACAATGAAAATTGTAGCCAAATCTTGAGTACATACTTGTGGTGATTACACTTGAAGGAGCATTGAGTTGATTTCATTGGTTATACAAAAACTTCATAGCAAGTTGGTAGTTGTTACGAGGAAAATCTCTCTATGGCATGGGATAAACCACAAAAGACTGAATGACACACATAAATCAACTCTAATCCCACATATGGTATATACAAGAAATGCTAACAAGATAAGAGCAAGATCCTACCTCGTCCGAACGTTCGATGACGACCACCGTTGAGCACACAACTCAAAGATTTATACCTGCAACTTGTCCTAAACAACCAAGATACAGAAGCATATGGTGATAATATGTAATGTTAGCATATAAAATAGCATAATCCATTAACATTCATGACGAATACACCCATGGAATAATAATTCAAATATTTGCAAGACATCAATTGGACGAGAAAATATTATTTCTATTAAAAATGATCTACATAAGTGTATAAGTGACAAACTTCTGTAAAAACACACATCTGAACCGAGAAACTAAGTCCCTCCAGTTGGGCCTCCACCACTTCAATCCTCCACCAAAGGCAAGATCATATAAAGGAGATAATGAGGTTCTCCATCAAAGAAGGAAGAACTTGGGGGATGAAGAATGTGTTCATACTTTCAAGGATAAAGGGATGCTGACTCAATGTGAAGTTAAATTTCTCCAGAGTATCTTTTCTCTCAAAAGTTGAATTCTCTCATCTTCCACGATTTGGATATGGCCCAATTTATATCCTTCAAGTGGAACTGAAGGGACGAGTCGAAACATTTCCAGTATATGGAAGGTCAAGGATCATGGACCTCAGGATGTGACATGGAAACCCAACACAATTTTTAATTTTAAGCACCAAACCCGATGTATACGGGTTGTATTGGTGCAACCTACGTATACACATGTTGTCTAATTGGTAGGGTGCGTATATGTGGAAAAATATGATTTTTTGGCTCTGGAAGGTAGAAAAAGGGGACTTCAAGTCTGCATAGGAAAATAGAAATACCATCCAAGAAAGTTGCATGGGGTGAGGAAAAATTTGTTATAACATATGCCTCCTAATGTGTGAAGTCAGAGGAGTATCTGCAATGGCCGAAATACATTATAATTCCCAGAAGTGGAGTAATGGAGAGTCAACTAGAAGTGCTAGTTTCTCATGAGAATATTACAATCCATAATGAATTTGTACACGTGGATGCCCATTTGAATTACGCTAGAGATCCATGTGGAAATATACCAAACAGTTTTTCATGGACATGAATAGGCAATACAAAGTAGACACATTCCATAGGATGTCATAGTCATGAACAAGGTCCAGTGGGAATTAGTCTCAAAATCAATCTGAAGATATTTGTATACAATGGAGTACAATCTGATCTCCCATGATCACTGAAGTCATATAGGTACTGGTCCAATGAATGATAGCAACAACTCAGGAAAGATGCTATTGTAAACTAAATGTCTTCTACACTATCCGCCAAAGGTGAAAGTCTACATCATCTGAATAGAGGAGTTGAAGTCGAACACAATGAGTCTTTGTTTGATTACTGATCATTAATGTATACCATTAACATACGTGAGACAACCTACCGATAATGAAAGTAGCCATCAAGGCACCGAGTACATTCTTACAAGTGTGAATAAAGGTGTTGAGGTCGAACACTTGAAGAATCCATCGATCAAGATACATTAATGTATTCCCAACTATCGATGGTGGGAGAACCTACCACTGATGACTGCAAACCTCTAGGTACTCATAGGACTCCAGGCCTCATTTCCAGAATAGATGAGTTGAAGTCGATGGAAGGAGACCCCCTGAAAGGAGAGAATTAAGGCATCTTTCATCAGTCGGCATGAGGTACAAAGCAATAAATTCATGATTTGGAAGAACTCAAATGAAGAGGTTGTTCATGAACTAGCGACCCTGTGCATCTTTCGCATGCACCAGATGTAAGTAGTGCACAAAAAGACCCTATGAATAGCAACCAATAATGAAGACTACCGAAAAAGGAGAGGAAACTACCAGTAAGGAAAATGGCATCCAAGACACTTCACGAATCCCAATGTGTGAAAAGATATATTTCCATCAAACAGAAGGGAAAACCCCCAGTCAATGACCAATGAGGAGATGTCGACTGCTGGGTTCAATGTTACCTACCCATAATGAAAGTAAGACTAGGGTGCACGGTAGGACTACAAATTAATGTGATTCTGAGACACACTAAGGGTATGGCCATCATGCAAAGTCAAGATTTTTTAGAAATGGCTGACACAAGCTTATAAACGTCCTTTGAAAAAAAACATGAGACATATGGGTAACTCAGGCATCATAGAATTGGTGATAAAGCTTCATGATGCAGGAGACATAAAAAACTCTCCATAGGGAATAGAAGAATAATCAGTCAGAGGAGTAAACTCTAAGTAAAGAGCTCATCTTCCTAAGGTCATACTAAACCCAAACTTTGGATGTCAGTGGAATCAAAAGTTTGTGCTTTGTTCAAAGGTGACATGACTGCTGCCAATATGAGATAATATTCTTTTCCTGCCCGTATTTTATTGTTTTTTGTAGGAAAATGAATGCTATGATACAAGAGAGGAAACGAGTATCGTGAGTAAGAAACTAGCTCCAAAAAATGGAACATAGCTATGCTCAATACAAGGAAGTGCATGCGGGGAATGGATACTCGGGGGAATGTTTCCTCTTAGAGTACAGGGTATCAAGATGTAAAGGATATAAACAAGGCTCTACTTGGCTAGTGATGAAAATTGCTAAGGTAAGAGGCTTATAATGAGAAAGTGGGAACCATCAATAGGCTTAATACTGCAAGAAAGATCATGGAACACAATTACAACTTAACTCCAAAGAATGTCCTTTTTCGTAGATTTATTCCCCTAGGCTCGAAAAAGTATAAAACAATACCCATGAGAACTCTTCTAGCCAATGTTGACTAGAGTATTCCTTTTTCAAAATTAGTCTACTTGGTCCAAAAAAGGGTTAAACTTACACCAAATAAACGTCCTTTCAAAGCCATTTAACGAGTGTGAAAGAGACAAGTTCACTCGACAATATTTTCACTTCTTAGAGAGTAGGGAAAGAGCTTGACTATGACTCAGGGGGAGTCCCATAGGTATAGGTCAGAATTATTGTGAGTAAGAATATGGGGTTTGAACGGAAAGTTATATTGGAACTATAAGGGACTCTAGGTCCTATGGAATAATTTCTACATGCGAACCAAATGACACAAAGGTTCTAACTAGGGCACCCATGTTTGGTAAGTCTCTATCACTCAATAACGACACTTGTAGTAGCAGTAAGAAGGTTATGTGTCACTAATAAATGGGTTTGTACCTAAGGCATATGGATCACAGTCATAGGACAACGAAAATATGCAAAATGGAGTGATAACCTATCCTATATCTTGGTTAACTAAAATACCTGCCGAAGTCACGAACGGGTGATATGATGCTAGAAACCGCAAAAATACCTGGACAAAACCACCAAAACCAACTCCTTCCACTGCACTATTAGTCCACAAGGTCAAAAAATTAGCATAAACTATGTAAAGTGGATAAAATTTTTCTACTAATAGTAAAAATAACCAATTTTACCATACCATTTGATTTTTTTACCCACATAGTGCACTTTGGATCATTTTTCCCACGATTTTCAAGCGTCGATTGCGGGAGCTACAATCAAAAAAATTGACAACCGTCTAGACCAAGTAAGTGCTCTTCCCCTCCTCTTCATTTATAGTGGTGTAAAATTCCAATTTAGTCCTCATTTTTTGAGTTTTAGAGGGCACAACTTGTAAATTAGGGTGTACGTGAGCTATAGTTCATCAGGTCGCATATATGGAGACATATACACGGGAAAATCAAAGTCTTCCCACGTATATGTGGCCCTACACGTGACTGTTAACATTACAACCCACGTACAAGTCTGCAAACAATTTTTTTAATGAATTTAACTCAAAAAATGATTTTCCTTTTGTAGGATGGTGCTTGAATGGAGAGAGAGGGAACATGAGGAGGTAGATGCAGTAGTGGAAATAGATGCAAGGGCCCAACTAGCTCTAAAAATATGTGGAATTTAAAAATTTTGAGCTCTCAAAGGAATGATGGCTCAAGTGAGGTTAGTCCAAATGCTAGTAAACTTTTGGGATCCAAAGACATAGGCCTTCAATCTTGATGGGAAACCATTGAGGATTGAAGTAGATGACATCTATTTTATCACAAGATTGTCTTGTTGGGGAGAGGTAGTGAATCAGAAGGCCTGAGGGGATGGGGGTGGTATGAACATAGAGGATTATATTGCCATCCACTGTGTTGCAGGAACAAATAAAGTAGGGAGCTAACTCCCCATCAGGGCGATTGAGAACCTGAGTTTAAAGATTGTCGTCCTTGTTCTTACATAGATCTCAGAGTTAGCCTCAGTGAACCAGGCATCAAGGCCACTCATGTTTTACGCAGTGGAGTGTTTACAACCCATGTTTTATGATTCGTGTACCTCACTACTAGCTAACATGAAGAGCCATCTAACAGATTGCAAATAAGGGAGAAAGAGAAACTTTGGGTTTGCATCCATCTTGTGTATTTTTTTCCTTGAGTGGGTTCCAGGCTTGAGCCCTAGAGTAGAGATCATTCCACATGAACTGAGTGATCCATCCATGTCATGGTGGATCGATGTGATGAGGCGGTTAGTAGGTGGTAAGGTGCCAACCCCCTACAATGACGAATTCTTGTTCGGGTGGCGTCAACAAGTGATAGCCATAAAATACTACCCTTATGTTGGGATCTACTATAGAGGAGATCCAAATATTCCTTTTCCACCAGATTCCACCTACGGTGATATGCATATGATTTTTTTTTATATATTTCATTTTTTTGTTTTTTTTCCAAAAAGAATAAAAAATGAAAATATTTTTGTATGGTATCAAGTATTAACAACATACTTTGTTACACACATGTGGGTCTATGACAGCCAAATGGATTCCCACGACATTGGCGAAGGAACCGGGGAGATGAGCAAGTGGGAGGAGATGCGAAGAGAGTACTACAAAATGTGCAGGGGAACCTATCTCGATTGACGCACATGATTCCTATGGTTCAGGTGGAGGATCTGCCAGAGGTTATGCAACGACAGGTGGTAGGTGTGCCCCGTGCATGGGTGAAAATATTCCAACGTCTCATAAATTTTGTAGTGTGCTATCATGATATGCATTCGACGCCATAGGCCTAGATGCCATGTTCATTATATCTATCGACCATTTATGTATTTTGAGGGCATGAGCCCCATTTTATACTATGACACCATATTTTTTGAAGAGATGAAATATAAAAAAAATTGGTCCTCGTCTTTACTTATATATGTTACAATGTGTACATTGATGAATGTGTTTTCTTTACTTTAGTTATGTGACAAATGCGAATCCAAAAAATAATTATAATATGCATTAGATACATAATTAGAACTTCTAGGTATGTGATTTTAAGTAATAAAATCAAAGTATCGTTCCAAAATTCGTACCCATAGGAATCATTGGAATAGAGTAGGGTATCTCACACATTAACTACCATTTAACTGACATACTACTAACTGGAAGTACAGGTGAACATCTAAATACTGAACACCATGAGAAACGACGTTGCGTAAAATCTATGTAACATCGCTATACTCAGCCACATTATTCATTGATGGCTCCAGACAAATGCCACCTAAAGACACCAGTTGACCCTCAGGTGAGTAAATGACCCAAGTGACGAAAGCCATGTTCCGTGTATGACGACTCACACCATCTGCGAATCCTAAGTAAATTGAAGACTTCGTTGACATCTTCCAACCAAGGAAAAACTCGATAAGCAAGCCGATGAAGCAAAGGAAAAGACATATATACACTAAGATACACTAGTATACAAAGAGTCATTCCAAAAATTGAGGGCGCAAGCATAATATCGTTTAAGTTAGAGCCCATTTTTGGGCTCATCCAACATATTCCCTTCATAATATTCTAACTCATAGGCTCCTTTCTCTAAAACATGTCGCACGATATAAGAACCGTGCCACATGGGATTGAACTTACCTACCCCCAATGGTTCTTTGGCTTGGTCATACAAGAGGACCAAGTCACCCTCAACGTACTGCTGAGGACAGAAAGACCTATCATACTGAACCTTAACACGTCATTTATTCTCTTCGAAAGTCATAGAGGCATCTCAACGCTGCTAATCTAGATGCTCTAGGTGCACGAGGCATTCTTCAAGATCATATGTGTCAGGTAGGAGCTCAATTTTTAGCTTGAGTGAAGGGATCTCACATTTAATTGGAAGGATCAAATCCACCCCATGTACTAACTAAAAACAAGAAAAACAAGTGGACGTACCAAGATTTGATATTCCCAAAGCGCAGGGTAAAGCATAAGATGCCAATTAGATTTAGTCTAGGTGACAATTTTTTGCAAAATGGTCTTGAGATATTTATTCAATGCCTCTACTTGTCCATTTTCCTGAGGATAGTAAAGGGAATAATGACTATGCTTAAACCCCAGTTTTGATGCTAACTCCTTCATCATTTCATTCTGAAAGTGGCTTCCATGATCAATGACAATCTCCTTTGGGATTCTGAACCATGCTATAATTTGGTTGAATACAAAGGATGATACAATATTACCATCATATTTAATGGTAGGCATGGCCTCTTCCCATTTAGTGAAATAGTTCACAACCACAATGATATTATGATGCTCCCCAATCGAAGTTGGGTTACACTCCATAAAATCTACCCCCCACTTGGTGAAGGGACCGACGATGATGACTGGGTGAAGAGGGGCTGGATGCGAGCACATTTTCTGAGCAAACACCTAGCAAGGGTGACACTTCTTGAAAAATTCAACACAATCTTTAAAAATTTACAGCCAAAAATAACCAGCTCACAATATTTTTTGGGCTCTCGCAAGCCCAAATAGATTACCACCACAAGCTCCACTGTGACAGTCATTGAGAACTGACTCAGCTTCCTTGTGAGTCAAGCAACGATGAAAAATATTATCTAATCCTTAACAATAGAAAGTGTCGTTGATGATAAGGTAGTTTTTATCTTGATGACATATACGTCTTCGATCGTCTCTTGATAGGTGCTGGGATAACTTCAAGGTTTGAATATAGATTAAAATTTCTCCATACTAGGGGTCTAAAAATGAGATAAGGAAGATATGTTCATCTGTGAATGAATCGTAATGAACAATTTCCTCATCTATTCAAGGGAAGTCTGATATCAAATCGACAAAAACTAACGATTTCTTAGACTTTGTCGAAGAAAAATCGAGATCAAATTCTTGCAAAATAACAATCCACTTATTGTATTTCCCCCCTATGATACGTATGGTAAGGACATATTGAAATGGATTGATATCCATAACTATGGTAGTTTTTCAAAGAAATATATAATGCCATAATATCTGAACTGCATGTACGACGACCAAGGCTAGATTCTCAACGTGAGAGTACTTAAGTTTAGGACTGAGTAAATTTTGACTAAGATAGTAGACAATGTGGTCATGGAGCTCATCGTCCTCTTGAACCAGAACCATACCAACCATCCCTTCGGACGTGACGATATAAAGAAAATAGTCCCTATTATAGTCTGAAGGCTTCAATAGAGGTGTCGATACCAAGGATTTCTTAAGAGCATCGAAGGACTCCTGGGTTCGCTCATCCCATATAAACAAAGTATCCTTCTTCAAAAGACACATGAAACCCTTAGTTAAATTAGCATAGTTCACTATGAAATGATGCAAGAAGTTAGCCTTCCTCTATAAACTCTGAAGTGGTCGAATGTTTCACGGGGGAGGAAATCAAAGTATTGCCTCAACCTTCATAGGATCCACCACGATCCCATTCTCAGAGACTAAGAACCCTAAGCGACGGCCATAACTAACACATAAGATGCACTTGTGAGGGTTCAAATGAATGCGATAATAATGACATCTCTCAAATACTAGTCGAAGGTGAGTGTGATGATATACCCTCTTGAGAGAGTAAGCAGTGAGATCATCAAGGTAAGCTTTGACAATATGTTTGAGATCGTGAAAAGAAAAGGTCATGGGGCATTGGAAGGTTGCTCCAGTGTTTTTAAGGCCAAAAGGTATTTTCCGGTATGAAAAAGTACCCCAAGGACAAATAAACATTGTCTTGTGTTAATCCTCGGGTTTGATTTGAATTTGATTATATCTTGAAAATATGTTCTTAAAATAAAAAAACTTCGCTTCTCATGCACTCATCGAGAATATGGTCAATAAAAGGTGTTGGGAAGTTGTCTTTAGGACAAGCCTTGTTCAGGTCTCGAAAATCCATACATACACGAATGGTTCCTTGCTTCTTCTTCACGAGAACGAGGTTGGACAACCATTCGATCAAAGGAACCGGGTAGATGAAATCAACATTAAGTAGCTTTTCTACCTCTACCTTAATAGCAGGGGCCTTCCTAAGATTAAAAACTCTGACACGTTTTTGAAAAGGTCTAACATCCGGATAAGTCTTGATCTCATGTTCTAAAATGCTAGTGTCGATCCCTAACATCTCTTTGTATGACTAGGCAAATAGACCACAAACTTCTTTGAAGAGATCGGTGTTGACCTGAATTTCTCCAAGCGAACACTCCACACTGATTTATACATTTTCAATTTTTCCAGGAATTCGAGAGATGTTGATCATGATGGTAGGAGAAAAATTCACCATGTTTCTTTCGGCATAAACACCATGCATATCTAGTGGAACCACAATTTGACCGACGATCTCACTCAAGGTAGATCTAAATTTGTCTTGTTTGATCCTAACAATTTATGGGAGGAAGTAAGAGCGATGATGCATATCATCCCATGTCCTATTGGAACCATTCATGGCCTCTAAGATGGCTTCATCTGAGGGTAAAGTATCATCGAGGAAATCATGTGAACAAGATGATCAGGTGTCCCATATGGGCTCGAGAACATGATCCTCCTCGTTTGTCATCGAGAAGACATGATCTGGGTCAGTATTAGTGCTAAGAACAACCTGATATGAAACCTTTGATGTTGATAGTGGAATTTCCATTCCAATGTGTGAATGACCTTTGCCTGACAAATTCAGGGAAAGTATGGTCCAAGGGTAATTTAAATACGAAGTACAAAAATGAATGAACCTCATTGATGACGAAGACTTAGTGAAAATGGTATAAATGTGATGAATTGGTTCCATGAAATCAAAGGTACCCATGAGATAGGAATACATTTTGACACCAATATCCTCAGTTGTCAGCTGATAATTGCCGATCACTAGGATTGAAGGTCCAACTGATGTATTAGGAATAACATGTGCAAAGGACAATTGATCAATCATCACTATTTTCCCTTCGCGAGGAAAACATAAAGTGTGAAAAACAGACGACACAACCGTGGTCATGGAATAAGTCCAATTACACACTAGTAGTAAATTATAGTCAAGGGGCACATCTACCACCTCAACATCAACCTCCATTGTCTTTCCACCTAACTAGACCGGAAAAGCAGAAAGAATTCTGTGGGGTCAAAATGAAAGACCATCAAATGTGTTCAACATAGTCAGTCATAGATTGAGAGAGATTAGAGAACCTATGTCTTTCCAATAGGTTAGGGACATCATACACATTGAAACACCTTCATCAATAACATTGTGTTTGATGGTATATTTTGTGTAATCCAAATGGATTTGAAAGGACACATGGTAAGGCAAGCAAGGCTTAACATCCATGACGTCAAACTTAATAACCTTTGAGCCACACGGGTCTAGAGCTCCTAACGCAAATAATAAGGTGTTCCTCTATGAAGGACACGTCTGGAGCACCTCCAAAGCCGACATCGCACAAGGGGTTTGAACCAGATATTCATCAATATAATAGTTCTGGGAAGATTTGGCATTAGGATTGTGGGTAGAGCGTTCTAGTACTCCTTTTGGAATACGAGGCAGAGGTTCTAGATTTTTGATATGCAAAGGTGTTTCTAGAGGAGGGGGAGACTTTGGACCTGTAACAGTTTGTGAATAATTGTAATCATGAGATCAGGTGGCTATATTAATTTGATACTTGACCATATTAACACATAGACGATCACCTTCATGTGCTGAGGGGTTTGGATTCCCGCTCAACGCATTTTCGGTATTGGACGACCCTGAAGCCATGTGTTGATTATGCGAAAACAGATTGGTCAACACAATGGGTGGTTGAGATAAGAGCCTCAAGGCTTCCTCAAGTTTGGGGCATAGGTGGGTAAGGTGATCATATTTACAAAGTTTACAAGGAAACTTCACCTTTCGATTTTCTTTCTTTCCCTAACTAGCATTATTATTCGATCTATCATTGTTAGTGTCATCCTTGGATTTATTATTATTTCTCTGACCCTTACGATTATCACCTCTTCCTTTATTTCTATTTCCTCCTGGGTTCTGATTACTATTTCGGTTGGTCGAAGACTGTATAGAATGCACATCTTTCGACTGAGTGGGGGTGGAGGATGAAGATGAAGCTTGTCCTTCTATAGACTGTCTTAGAGACAACTCCTTCAACTGGTTCGTCACCAAGTCTGTATACTTAGCATTCACAGAGCCTATAATTCCATCAACATGAGGCCCAATCTTTTGTCTAGGGTCATAATTTCCCATACAACATCCCAGACTGAGCATGTATGAGGTCCGGTTGCTGGGCTTTGAAAATAGCTTCTTCCTCAGATGTTACCCCGGATGTAGAAACATCCTTCAAAATATAATGCAATAAGGATTTAAGGAACCACTTCAATAGAAACTATGGAGAAATGTAGGTTTTGATCAACCTCTTCCGTCTACGCCACTCTTGGATATGGTGTGAGATATGCGTGTTCTTATCTTTGTGAAGGGCCGACATAATTTCTATGCCTGCATCATAACGAACCAAAAACTGGAAGTGGTTGAGAAATACCAAAACCATCTGATTAAAATTTTTGTATGTTCACCTTGGTAGCTCAGTGTACCATTTCACTGTAACCCCCATGAGGGTGCATTGAAACGGTCTCAAACAAATCAAATCATCATTATGAGAATTAAATGAGCACCAAAGATGAAAAGTAGTAACATGATCACTGGAATCCTCGCCAGTCTTTCCCTTGAATTTCATAATGTATGAAGGAAGCTTGGTGGGGACCAGGGGCCATGACGGATCGTGATTCACCGAGTCATTCATTAATCTCGACAAATTTGGAAAATAAAGCGTGTCTATAAAATGGAGTCGGGGTTGCAGCATCTGAGCCCATGCTCTCGGAAAAGATTTATGTTGAGGGATTGCAGACTATCCAGGGTTCTAGTATACACCATGTCCCTATCCAATATGGTAATATCATCCTCCAAATTGATTCATAAGAGGTTGTATGGGAACTATACATGTAGGAATGGTATAATGAGGGTTATAAACATTGCCCCCAGCTAGAGGATCTCTAGGCTAGTAGTTTCCCATACTATGAAATTGACCTCCTCTAGGTGGAAATGCAGAGGATAGAGGTGGATTCGTCATACCAAATGTGTTAGTTGGAATCAATGTGGAGGAGGAAGGGGGAAAGGACGGAACATAGGAAATGGCTTGTACACCCGGTTGAGTATTCCATCCAGGAGCATTGAGACTAGGATAAGACCTAAAATAAAATGAATGTTGACCCCCAACCGTAGGATTCATTTGGGGAATTTTACTTCCACGAAACAAGAGAGGAGTATGCAGAGGGGCCATGCCCCTAGGTCCAATACTAGGATTTGTATTAGTCACTGGAATGGACGATGAAAGTTGCGATGTCATATTTGACATACCAAATGATAAAGGGTTAGAGACTGAAGGTATGGACTGAGAATTGTATATAGGCATATCAAAAAGAGACCCGAAAGGGTTCATTACGATGGGTTGAGTAGAAACCACAGGATGGATAGGAGTAATGACGGGAACCTCCGGTACTACAACCGCCGCAACTGAAGGAGTCGAAGGAACCCCATTAAATCCAATAGGTATTGGAGTTGAGGGACTCCCCATGTCTTTCGTACTTGACTCAATACTCATAATTGTATAATCACAAGTCTGGTAGGTGGAGATATGTGTACCACGTTTAGTAACTTTATGCATTTTAGAAGAAAAATACTCAAGATGCGGTGGTAACTTCAACAAATGGAGAGACATGCAAGGAAGCTGGTCTAGCTCCATGATGACTCAAGAATCGAGATATAAAACCAAATCCTAGGGACAACTAACAATCAAAGAGCACACAAAAATAAACATAAAGGCCAAATGCACACAAACAATATATAGTAGCTAAAAAGGGGCCTCCCTCACTAGAGTAGGTATGCCTCTCCCAAGAGGGGCTCGAGACTCCCTTTAAAATATTGGAGGTATCAGAATCAGTTATGAGGGCCCTCGTGCACTTAACAACGCAGTAGGTCAGATCCCCTCGGAGAGGTAATCCTCCATAAAGGTTGTGTGTTGTCCGACCCTTATCTGACTCAGGGTACTTGCAGAATAACCCCTACAAGTAACCTATGTGGCTACCTATGTCAACCAACTAGAGCCACCACAATATAACCAATGTGCATGTGAACATTCGTAAGTCAGGTCCACTATATGGGTAGGGTAACAAAACTGGGAATCTTGAAAGCACCGCCTCTCACAGAGGTAAAAGTACTAGTAAGACCCAAAAGTACTAATAGATCCCCATAAATATATCTAACTCTAAGAAGGTATTAGAAGGATATCTATGCAACAAACTTCATGCGACCTCGTGCTTAACTCTTATGTGAGAGGAGCATCCCGACATCACTAATTACATAATGGATTTCACCACTCCCTGGTCAGAAACATATTTTTAGTTTAATAGCCTTGGAGAAGTTTACTCACAAAATCCTATTCCAAGGCCCTATATCTTATGCTTGTTTCTGTACTCTGAAAAATAAAATCGTTTCTAATCATTTTTAGTTAATCAGTGTTACTTTTAATGGATTTTTTTTACTCAAGAGATGTGGTCATGAAATTGATGATATTATAAATCAACATATAAGATAAA
>SNQJ01S0172511.1:3202-20427 GCA_010110895.2 Picea sitchensis
ATTCCCCAAAAACGAAAGGAACTAGGAAGGAATGCTCAGAACGATCTTTTATTAATCTGTCAACTGTATCATGTTACAATGTCTGAAGTAAAACACGTCCTTCTCTATAAATCCTTTCTTAGCCAAAAAGAAGGTCCTCTCTAATGTTGATTTCCTCTTATTTAAAGAGGAGAATCCCCTCGATACAATTTGATCATCAAATTACATGTGCACATTTGAATCCTTTTCTTAGTCAGATCTAAACTCTATACTAGAATAAGATATCCTGGTCTCCCGTAATAGAATGCTATTACAATAGTTGAAAAGGTGTTGAGTGAGGTGTAGTTGTTGCGGCTGGAGTAACGGCTTCTTTATTTATCTTCTTGTTACTGTTGTTGTATATTGTTTCAACATCACAAATCGTGAGTTGTTTCAGCAACGAGATTTGCGTTCTGACTTGTTTCAGCAATGTGGTCTCACGCAACAACGATGGTTAATTCTGGCTCAAGGTGTGGTTGTTGTGGTTAGTGTAACAGATTTTTCTTTGTGTGAATTGTTGTTTCAGCATCGTAGACCATGGAGAGTGTAACAACTTCTTCTTGTGTGAGTTGTTGTTTCAGCATTGTAGACCACGGAGAGTGTAACAGTTTCTTCTTGTGTGAGTTGTTGTTTCAACATCGTAGACCACGGAGAGTGTAACAGTTTTTTCTTGTGTGAGTTTTTGTTTCAGCATCGTAGACCACGAAGAGTGTTTCAGCCACGGGGTTTGCGTGCTTTTGACTATTTCAGCAACGGGCCTTCAAACAACAATGATAATCTGCAGTTCGAACTGTTTCAACACTTATATATTTCTGATCAACGGTTAAGTATGAGAGTAATGTAAAATTATATGCAAAACAGATTAAGCATATAGCAAAGATAAGAGACATTGTATACCTTTGGAAAGCTAGGGTAAGGTGATAATGTAAGTTTAAATGTGAGTAGAAAAATGATGTAATGGTAGCAAAAAGTGTGAACAAAAAGGTACATTATAGGGTCCTAACAATTAGTATAAATTTAAAACATTTGATATTTTTTTGCAAATTAAGATATATTGTGAAAAACAATGTAGAGGAATAACTTCATAAGTTTATGGATCCAAAATTGATGGGTTACTCTCTTTTTTTCCATTTTTTTCTTCATCTCAATCTAACCAACAACTTGTTTCCAAAGTATTTCAATATTTGACAATTCTCATTGTCTTTTATTGATTGACTTGGTCAAAGGGACAATGAAATTCCAAGCCTAGGTGACTAAATTCCTTACAATCTCAATTAAACAAGTAAATTGTTGAATTTATTAATTAATGCGGAAATTAAATTTAGACCATAGCATAAATCACACAATAGCTAAAAATTAAATAGTGGAAGCACAAAATGGTGTAGCACATACATAGGTAATTACTCCTTCAAACTAATCTTTTCATTCCTTTCAAAATATTACAAAGAAACCTCCACAAAATGCCATGAAACAAAATCTACATTGTTCCAAAATCCTCTCAACCTAAGTTGTATGAACCTGATGAGAGTACATCCTATCGTGCAAACTACAGGCATGAACATATGAACTATGTGGACTTTCCCATATGACTATACAGATCTATTTTGGATGAATGTACAGATCCACATAATTATACAGATATGTATTGTACAACACTATGATGTAGTCTCAATTCACCTTTGCTTGAATCCCTACTCTCTCTCTCTCTCTCAAGCTAATCAACTATTCAACTGTGTCTAAACCCTCTATCTTGACCTATCTTTATTCTTTCAAATGAGACAAAAACCCTAATCTATTTTTAAGATTACTCCTAGTCTATGCCATGCATGAATAAAATACAGTTTTTTAGACTCCACAACTAAATATAAGTATTTTCACTTTTTTTAGTAAAGTGAATTACACAATACAACTAATTTTCAAAAATAGAAAATAACTCAAACTACTTTCACGCAAGTTCACATTGAACCTGTGTGGAAGTTCCTAGTTGAGCTATATTTCTAAATGCTCCCTCTTATAAAGGAATCAATTATGCACCAATCCATATCTATATCTAAATGCTAAAAGCTTCCATTTTTCCAAGGGATTGATAATAATATTAGCTACCTGATGATCTATGGGAATAAACTCAAGTTTCACTACTACAATTTTAACCCTGTCTCATATGAAGTGATATGTTATCTTTATATGCTTGGACCTATCATGAAATAATGGATTCTCGGAGAGTTCGATACAACTCTTATTATCACAGTAAATAAAAGTGGGATCCAACTCCTAATCAAACAATCCTACAAATAACTTGTGAGTCCAAATGTCCTCACAACTAGAAGTTTTGGTTGTCATGTACTATGCCTCTACTAATCTAAGTGCCATAGAAGTATAATTCTCACTAAACTAGGATATAATTATTGACCTCAAGCTAAATTAGTGCCATAAGGTGTTATTCCTTATGATGTATTTTCTTCCCAATATGAGTCTAAATACCCTTGCATATTCACTTCACCATCTCCAATATATCTTAGACCATACTTCATTGTGTCCCTCAAATACCTAAGCACATGTTTCACTGCTATCCAGTGCTCCTACCTTGGCTCCATCATGAATTAAATTCATACATTCACTGAAAAACAAGCATGAGACTCCTTCCCACTTACTTCAAAGCCCTAATGTTTTTCTATGTACACTTATTCCTCAATGCTTCCATTAAGGAAATATTTCTTCACATCAATTTGATGTATCCTTCATCCCATAAATGAAGCCAAGGGCATAACTTATCTAATGGAAGTGTACCTATAAACTGGAGAAAAATTATCCTCGTAGCGCACTCCCTCTCTCTCTCTCTCTCTCAAATAACCCTCTTTCCAAAAACTTTTCTATGAAATTCTCAATGCTACCATCTATTTGTATGCTTGATCTTGTAGAGCCACCTGGAAATCACAACTGATTTCCCTTCTAGTTTTGTCACTATGTCCCAAATAAAATTCTTCATGATGGAGGTGTACTCCTCCCCCATGGAATCCCACCATACCTGCTAGTTTGTTGCCTCTTGAAATATGGAAGCCTCAAAATATATAATACTACTCATCAATGTCATATAGTCTAGAAACTTCTTCAAAGGTATACTCTCTCTAAATGTGCTCCTATAAGTCTCAACATTCTCTTAAGCATCCCTCAATGTCTGAGTGAACCATCGAGGTCTCTTGACAGAAGTGGAAAGGGGATATTATCTCCCCCTCTTCACTTGAAGGATGTTGTACTTCTTTGGAAATCACTAGTGGCCCAAGCTCAACCTTTGGAGCTTCCCGCTCCTCATCCTTTGTCACTAGAATAGGTTCATGAGACTTCCTGTATACAACGTATTCCTCAAACTTTACATATTTTTTCACTACTATATTCCTTTTCTCTATAACATAAACCCTTTAATACTTTGAAGCCTCAATGTAACCCACAAATATACCCTTTCTATTGGAGGGCTCCAACTTTGTCCTCTTCTCTATCGATACATGGATATAAACTAGAGAACCAAAGATGTGTAAATGGATCACCTCTAGATTCTCATCTCTGAATGCCTTCTATGGTATCTTGTCCTCCAAGATCCTATGAGGAGACTAGTTTTGGATGTAAAATTTTGAGCTACATGCCTCTACCCAAAGAAATATTAGCAATTATTGGTCATCTATCATGGCCTTAGAAACCCCTATGATAGATTGATTATTCTTCTATGCAACCCCATTATGTTGTGTGTTGTATGGAACAATAAACTCCCTCTTTATTCCTGCCTCCTGGTAGGCTCCCTTGAACTCCTTAGAGGTATACACTCCCCCTTTATCTCATCCCAAGACATTGATCTTATTCCCTTACTAATTTTCAACTAGATCTTTGAACTCCTAAAACATGTTAAATATCTCATACATGGTATTTAAGAAGTAGATCCATGTCTTGAAAGAGAAGTCATCAATCAAGAAAACATAGTGCATGCTTATTGTAATTGTTTCTACTAACATTTTCTCACAAACATATGAATGTACTATGTCTATAATCCCCTTAGACCTATGCTCACTACATTAGAAATTAGCCTTGACATGATTTCGAAGAATGCACCCTTTGCATACACCATGCTACTCAATATTGAACTCTAGAAGACCTATGACAATATCCCTTAGTAGACAAAACCCTTTGATGAAGGTGCCCCTTCCTCTTATGCCACAACTCACGTAAGTTGCCATTTTTATGCACCAGAGATTGAACAGGTTCACCTTGCAACCTATACAAATAACCTTCTCTAACCCTATTACTTATGATGTTTTTGGGATATATTCCTTCGTTCTAATGAAGACTTGTTGGTTCTTGAACTCCCCTACAAATAGCTTATCCTCCATAAACGAAATTGAAATAAAATGCTTCCTAAGACTTGGTACAAACAAGAGATTGTCAAAATCTAAATAATTACCTTACTTGAGCTTGAAGTGAATAGTACCAAATCTTGTTATTGTGTACTTGGCATCATCACCAAGCTCAACCCATACTCATAATTCCTATGTATTCATACTAGAAAACAACTATTGGGCTGATGTCATATGTCAATATTCTCCATTGTCCACATACCATGCATCCCTAAGAGTCATGTTGGTATAAAGGAATATAACAACGATAAATTATTCTTGAACGTGTAAGTAAACTCATTCATCTAAGATTCTACAAAGGTTTTTATGTGCTTATGTTGTTTCTTACCTTTAACATTCCACTTTTGTGAACACTATGATGCATAATGATCATTCTTATGACAAATGAAGCACTTGATTTTTACTCAAGTCCTTCTTACTTGGCTATGAGGTTGACTCCTCATTATTTCCCTTACCCTTGCTAGGTCCTTTAAATATTCCCTTATTTGACTAATAAAATGGAGCTAGGTTCTCATAACCACACTTATTGATAGAGTTTGACTCCATTTGAGTCTCCTTCTAGATATAGTCATCCCATAGCTTCTCAAATTTAGGAAGGTTCTCCCAAGCACAAATACCTTTGAAAAATGACTCCCATGAAGTTGGGAATCCATTAAGTGCCATGTTCACTAGCTCTTCATCTTCAACCTTCTTGCCAACAATTTGATCACAAACCTATGTGACCTATTAGATACCTAATCCTTGGAATTATAGTGCATTGTAAATATTATTTTAGGAGAAATATAAAGATTCATAGGTGAATAGGAAGAGTCATTCAAACCTCTTGGAAAATGAAACCAAAGGTCACTTCATATTTTATTAATGAATGTATCACTTTAATGAAAATCAATTCATTCGTGGAGTCAGAGCATAGGTTTTCTTAATAACTCCATTATCTATCTCGGTCTTCTTCCCATCTCCCTCATTGCTTCCTTCCACAGTTCCCCTCATAGTTTCTTCTAGTGTTGTTGATACTACCATTGAGAAAGAGACATCTGAGTAGTCATCGACGAGAGTTTTTCCAAGCCTTATTGATTCCATTGATAAGAGTTTTGATGCCATTTCCAAGCCTTTGTTTTGTGTGATTCATTTTTCTTAAGGAGCCTCAAGACCTAGCACTGACATCCATATCTTCATTATTGATGATGGACTATATATATGTGAATATGAATCAGCAAGACACTAAGGTTTTTTTTCGGTGGGTGCCACGACTTCTATATATAATTTTAGAGGGAATATTATAGCTCATTTAAAAGGATTCTCTATATTCTCAAATGGTTGTTTTATGGAATTTCATTTTGTTCCCTGGTTTATGAGATATCATTGAATGAAGTATCAAAGGTCCATAAAACAATGTGGTCGCACATACCTTGAGTTTCAAGAAGAATTTTCTCACTCCATGGGATACAACAGATAAAGTATCTTATATCAATGGAAATATATCTGCGATACCTCAAATGGGTCTTCAAAAACAAATTATTCCATCATCTGTAACAAAAGAATAATACCTCTTGTTTTCAATCTTGAGATAAAGTTTGGAATTTTCAACAAATTGGCTCTAGGGTTTAACCCTTGGAAGGTTGAATCGCACTTTGGGTCTCAGTTTCAAATAATTCCACCTTTATCTTTGATAATTATTTCTCATTCACCATAAAGAGACCAAAAGTGTCCATCTTGGTATCTTGGTCATATTGGTGACGGAAAATGCATTCTCTTGTCAGAAAATGGAAGAATCAATCACATGATTCTTCTAAAGGAGAAGGAAGTAAGAGAGGATGTAGAAAGAAGAATTTCAAAGGAGGGAGGGTAGACATAATCCCTGTGATATCTCTGATATTCACTATGTCCATTGCAACAATAAGGGAAATCAGGAAAATACATGTAGGATCCCATGGGAGAATATCAAAGACAAGTAGGAAGAAAAAGGTAAAGCTATTAAATCCAATCAATTTGTTATTGTTTGTTGCAGTACTAGCATAAATGAATAATTGCTCAAAACTTCATTTTCTTCCTAGAGAGATGCTTGGTTGTTTGATACTTTTGCAACCTGCCACATGAATTTTTGGAGAGACTTCTTTGAATAATTGAATGAAAATTTTGATGGTGAAATAAGTTTTGCAGATGGATCCAATAGAAAACCTATGAGAATTTGTGCCATTAGGGTCAAATTACCTGGATTCCCAGATTTTCTTTTGCATAACGTTCTCTATCTTCCTAAGTTGTGGAGGAACTTATTTTATCTTGTGCACATTTGAAAACAAGGCTATTCCATTCAAATGTTTGATGGGAAATTTGAAGTAAGGAGATTTTCCAACAACATGGTCATCATGACAGGATGGTTGGATGATAAATTGTTGAAATTGAAAAGGACATTTACATGGAGGAAAAATTATGCATACCTTTATCACCATGGTAAAGGTACACTATCTTCTAGTATTTTATGGCATACTAGATTTGGGCACATCAATTATGATAGTATTCATGTGTTGAGGAAAAATAGTGTTTCTGGTCTGCCTACCATTCCAAGGAATTTGTAGCAATGTCAGGCTTATATCCTTGGTAAACACAGGAAGCAACCTTTTCATGATTTCACCTCAAGAGCATGTAAAAATATAGAGTTGATACACTTTGATTTGTGTGGCCCCATGCCTATTCCATATTCATTTGGTAATAGATATATCATGAATTTTATCAACGACTACACTAGGATGTGTTTGTTTTATTTATTGAAATAAAAATATCAAGCATTTGAAACTTAAAAAAAAAAATCATCAATGGATTGAAAATGAAACTGAATCTCATATTGGCACCCTTCGCACTGATAATGGAGGGGAATACACTTAAAATGATTTTGAAATATATATTTTTCAACATGGGATCAAGCATCAAACTACCATTCCATACAATCCTCGGTAGAATGGTGTGGAAAAACTAAAGAACAAACCACTCTTGAATATGGTATGCTCAATGTTATTTTTCAAGAATGTGAAGTTTATGTTTTGGGATGATGCATTTCTATTAGCAACATATGTGAGAAACAAGATTTCATCTTATGCTCTTGGGAACAAGGCTCCTTGAAAAATGTGGAATGGTTGCCTTCCTCCAGTGAGGCCTCTCAGGGTTTTTGGTTCCACTTGCTATGCTTTAATTCATAAGGAGCAAAAAAACAATCTCGGTACAAGGATTTAGAAAGGAATCTTCTTCGGGTACTTAAATATCACCAAGGAATACCATATTTACAATGAGGTAAACAAGAAGTTGATTTTTTTCCAGAGATGTGATTTTTCTTGAATCCACCAAGAATGACAAGATTGTTGAGTGGTAGCTTGATCATCTATATACATTCACCCATGTAAATACATATCATGAGTTTGATGATTATATTCCAAATCTTCAAGCGGTGATCCCTATCTTGGATAGATCTCCAGAATCTCCTTTTGAAGTTCCATCTCCCCTCTCATGAAGAATATCCAACCATTTCATCAGAGTAGAGACTTCAATTGGATGATGTGATTGAGAGGATTGAAAGGATAAACCTTGATGGGAATGCAACACCATCCCAATCAGTGGAGTAACCTATACCATATTAAAAAATTTCACCAAAGTGGTTCATAAAGACACTTGAAAGTTTTCATCCTGATGAAGTTAGAAAGACAGGAACTAATAGTTCTGTAATACAATATGGAGGTGATGTAGATAATTTAGATTCAGGTGTTGAAAATGATATGGATGTTTCACTTGATTATGAATTGAATTTTTATATTAACATTGAACCAATTTAATTTGAAGAAGCTTCTTCTCATGATGAGTGGAAATAATCCATGTAGAAGGAGTATGATTCTTGCATCAAGAATGGGACATGGAAGCTAGTGGATCCTCCATTTGGAACCAAACCAATTGGCTATAGGTGGGTCTACAAGAACAAGTACAAATCATGTGGCTCACTTGAAAAGCATAAGGCAAGGCTTGTGCTGAAAGGATATGCACAGAAAGAAGACATAAACTATGAGGATACATTTTCCCCCATATAAAAATGGGATACCATTCATGCATTATTGGCTTTGGATGCATAGAATAGGTGGAATATTCATCACATATATGTGAAGACAACCTTCTTGAATAGAGACTTGAAAGAGAATGGCTATAAGTCTCAACCATAAGGATTTTTTGTGAAATATTAAGAACATAAGGTATGTAAGTTCATCAAGTCTTTGCATGACCTAAAATGAGCACCTCACACATTGTATGAAAATATAATTAAGCATATTTTGAAGATCAATTTCAATCATTTTAATCTGGATGATGCAACTTTGTTTTTCAATAAAGTTGGAAAAATCATTGTATATCTTTTGGTGTATGTAGATGATCTTTTGATAACATGGAATAATAAACCATATCTTGCATCCATACAGAAAGAATTGAAGAATGGTTTTGATATGAAAGGCATGGGATATCTTCACTACTTCTTTGGTATTGGAGTAACTCAAAATCCAAAGAATGTATTCATCTCCCAAAATAAGGACATTGGAAAACTATGTAGAAATTTGGCATGGTTCATTGCAATCCTCTCTCTACTCCAATGGAACAAAATCTGAATCTAACATCAAAAGAAGGGAATGAATTTGAGGATACAACTAAATATAGACAACTTATGGGAATTCTTATCTACCTTACTACTACCAAACCACACATTTCATTTGTAGTTGGGATCCTTTCTAGGTTCATGCAAAAACCTTGTGAAGGACATCGTGTTCGAGAACACAGGTATTCCAACATAAGATGAACACCTTCAGTAACCACTCACACAACCAGATCAAACATCAACATATCGATATTTTGATGTGGTAAAACTCCTAAGAGGAAACATCCACGGCCCTAGCTAACGCGACCACTTGGAGTAGTTTATTAATGAAAAATAAAAATATTACAGAGAAATTTTAAAAGAGAGTTTCTCACAATCGATCATCGAAAAATGACCCTCCATGCTCTTTAAATAGAGATCATGGACCCATCGAGTTTTAATCCAAGGATCAATGTACCCATTAAGATCAAGAGGAATATGAACCATCATATCACTCTATGTTGGGAACATATTATGACCATCAGATTTCCTAACTAGAAATGCATACTAAAGAAACACACTAAGAAGCACACTTTTACCTAACGACGCATTAGACTAAGTATATCTTAACTAACTCCTAAGTGTCTAAATATCCTAACATCCCCCCTTAATAACAACTTGGGATAATATTGAAGAATTTACAATAGTGACACAATAGGAGAATATAGGAGGCACTAGAGCCTATCCCCCCTTAATGACAACTTCATGAATGCCTAACATAGATTGAAGTTTGGAAAAAATTTCTTCTATAAGAGACTTTGTGAAAATGTCTGCAACTTGATATTCTGTAGGGAAAAAGAGAACTTCAATAACTTGATCATGAATTACCTTTCTAATTAAGTGCACGTGTAGCTCGATGTGTTTTTCACATTGATGTTGAACTGGTTCTTTGGCGAGCTTGATGGCACTCTGATTGTCACACCAAAGGTTGGGCAGATTCGACTACTGGAATCCAAAGTATGAAAGTATTTGTCAAAGCCACAAGGCTTCCTAACTTGCATTTATCATTGCTCGGTACTCTACTTCTTCTGAAGAAAGTGCAATATCTTGTTGTTTCTTACAGGCCCAAGTGACAAGTCTTGAACCAAGGCCGAAAACATAACCTGCAGTAGACTTATGATCATCGGGGTCATCGATCCAATCTAAATTAGTGAAGCCAACCAATAAAGGAGTCCCCCATGAAATGTAATGTATCTTGAACTGAATTGTACTTCAGACATACTGAAGTATCCTTTTAGTTTCTTTCCAATGGCTTTCATGGGGTGTTTTCATATATCGAGTAACAAGACCAATAACAAAGGAAATATCAAGACAAGTGTGACTCAAGTATAAGAGGCTACCAACTAACTAACGATACAAATTAGCATGAACTTCGGGAAAGTTATAGGTGGTAGAAAGCTTGACTCCAGACTGGAAGGGAGAAGGGGCTAGTTTACAATCTTCCATGTGGAAGCGACGAAGAATGTCACAAGCATACTTAGACTGGGAAAGAAAAAATTATTACTTGGTTTGGAATACTTGGAGACTAAGGAAATAGTTCAAAAATCCTAATTGTGTCATTTCAAATTTCCTCTGAAGGTTGGTTTACACATGGTTTAAAATTTTTGAGTCACTACCAATAAGGATAAGGTCATCAACATAAAGGACAAGGATTATGAGATGGCTTCCTACTTTATTGGTATAGACATTAGGATCAAAATGGCATATATAACATCCGGTGTCAATAACAAAGTTGCCCATTTTGGCATACCAATCTCGGGGAGCTTGCTTAATACCATAAATAGATTTCTTAAGGAGACAAACAAGGCTAGAGTCATTATATAGATATCCAAGAGGTTGTTCCATGTATATTTCTTCTTGCAAATCCCCATGCAAAAAGGAAAATTTAACATCCATTAGATGGACCTCCCATTTATGTGAGGCAGCAAGGGAAAGAAAAAGGTGGATGAAATTCATTTTTGGCTACATAGGAAAATGTTTCATTATAGTCAATTCCTTCAACTTGGGAAAATCCTTTTGCAACTAACCGATCCTTGTGTTTTTCAACACTTCCATATGATGCATACTTAGTTCTGTAGACCCATTTACATCTAACAAGTTTTCTTCCTTTCAGAAGAGGCACAAGATCCCAAGTATCCTTTTCCATTAAAGAACAATACTCTTCATTCATCTTTGTATCCCAATATGGATGACTTGAAGCTTCTGTAAATGTATCTGGATCATGAATCTTTGAAACTTGAGACAAAAGAGAAGAGGCTCACTGGAATTGTGGATGTGTCTGACGTTGATCTAAAGGATCACCAGTAACATCACCAGTTGCTTCTCATGTTGAGCATACCCATCTAGGAAGCGATGGTGCTGGTGTTGGTTAAGGTTCAATGACTCATCTGGAGGAAGGTTGTTGGACATATTGTCATTGATGTCAAAAATTGATTTCATTATGATGTGATGAGTTGTCATTGGTGTATAGATTGATGTCAAAGTATATTTGCATCATTGATGATCATGTTCTCATATGTATGGATGCAATGTAACAAATGGATGAACTCCAAAGTGGTCCCTTTATGGTTGGTCCCTTACGGTGGAATCTCGCATGAAGCCCCAGATTGTATGGATGAAAAGAAGATGAAAAAAAAGAGATAAAAGGACATCATATATGTATGGATGGATAGTGCTCATTCTTCCATTTCTGATGATATGTGGTGCATCACGTAATTCCTTATGGTTGAGGATTTATGGTGATTTGAAGATTGAATCCCCATAGGTGTGGTCATGGAGCCCGAAGTTGTGTAGAGGAAAAGAGGCTGAAAAATAGGTCATATGGTTGTTGGAAGCATATGAATGGTTATTACTCATCGTTCCCTTTCCGGTGATATGTGGTATGCCACGTGGTTCCTCACAGTTGAGGAGAAATGAAGGTTTAAAGTTGAAGACCCAGAATGATGGTAAATAGTGGTTATGTATTGTACTAAGTAGTTGTAAAGTAGTCATGCATTGGTCCCAAATTTGTTGTAAGTGGTCAAGTTAGTTGTAACTTGTGGTACAAGTCATCCCTAAACCTAAAGTAGGGTTGAGAATGAAAGAGTATAAATACAACTATACTTGGTTCATTTGGAGTGTGAGTGAGCAAGTGCATGAGATGATATTATATATGTGTATCTGCACTTAAGGTCTGTGATTTCTGGTATGCTTATCTATTGGCACAATCCTGGTACGAATTTCAGAGAGAAGATGAAGTGAAGAAGGAAAAAATTCAAGGGAAGATGAAGTCTTGGTGGATTATATATATATATATATATATAATGGATTGAATGGAAGTTCATTCTATCAGGTTGGTTCTTGTTTACAAGATGAGTCTTGTTATGAGGGTTGGATTCCTCACATCTCAATTGGATATGAGATCTACAAGATGGGTCTTGTTATGAGGGTTGGATTCTTGATTTCTCAATTGTATCTGAGAACTACAAGTTGGGTCTTGTATGAGAGAGTTGGATCTATCATATTTAGTTGAAGTCGAAGATAGTAAAGGATTGATTTTATATGTATCCATACAAGTTAAATAAATAAAAGAGAGATATTACATCTACTTCATACATTTTATGTTTTAGATGTTTATGAATAATTAATTGAATTGCATATCTTATTCAATTAATTTAGTTAATCTATTGAAGTGTGAAAATTAGACAAAAAGTTCCAGACATTGATCCACCCCCCTTTCTTAGTTTCAAGTGTATATTTCAACAATTGGTATCAGAGTGGGATTTCACTATAATCCTAACAAACTTGAAGGAGATCCATGGAAACACATATGGATGGTCAAGTAGTGCCCTCTACAGATGAGGTTCCATTATTTGATGAGACATATTTTTTGGGATGGAGAGTAAAGATGAAAGAGTATTTGAAATAAAAAGGAGCATGTATTTTTGGATCCATTCCCTCAAAAAATCTATCCAAGTTTGCAGCCCAAAGGAGAGTAAGGAAGAAAAATGAAGTGGAATTGAAAATTATTTTCAATGGACAATCAGATATCGTCAAAGAAAGCATGGGACTATGCACATCCGCCAAGGACTTATGGATAAAGTTAGAGAAGGTGTATCAAATCAAAAGAGAAGACACAGAAGACATTCATATCAAGGATGAGAAGGAAGAATCGACCATCAATGAAGGTAAAGACTCTCCACAATATTCTGATTGCAATAATGTTGATGTTTAATGTTCCCCTGCAAGTAAAGAAGAAGATTCAAATACAATAGAAGAAAGTTTTGTTAGCATTTATCCCATGGACGAATTAGAAGAATAATTGTCAAATATTAAAAAGAAATTTGATTGGGATTTTGTTAATTACCACTATGACCATAGTTATTCATACTATAGCTATATTCATGAGTACACTAAAGAGTTTCTTGAAAAGAATCAAAATCATATCTTGGAAATAAAGGAATTCTCAAAGACAATGAAAATGTCATATCTGAGAAAGATATTCAGTTAGAAGAAAATGAAGAAGAGATCTAGAGAGTGAAGAATGAAATCATTCAAGAAAAATAAAATAAGGAGAAAGATGATGAGCTTAGCAGAATCCTTTCAGATCTAGAAGAAACAAGAGAAATCAATGTCAATCTGAAGACCCAACTTGAAGAAGCCAAAAGAAGAGAGGATGTAGTGAAGAACTAGTTGAACAAAAGGGAAGACTCATGTCATAAGATGGAAGCAGAAGTTGTGGATCTTAGAAAGAAATTTGAGAAATCAAACACCCATGTCAAGTTCATGAACAACTCTACAATCTTGGATGAGATCTTGGATAGTCAAAGATCACCAAATGATAAATCCGGTCTTGTCTACAACAAGGAAGAAGTTGGTACTCCTATGAAGCTTGATGTAGGTCGTTCATTTGTAAAGGGTGAAAGCAGGTTTGATGTAGGTCCTTCATTTGTAAAGGGTGAAAGGAGGTCTGATGTAGGTCCTTCATGTTCAAAGAGTGAAAGCAACAATACAATATTCAGAAGATCAAATCAAGGAAGACATCAAGAAGATACTCCTACACCTCAAAGCAAGTTTAGAATAGAGACACCTTCAAGGTGTTAGAATATGATGGATGTGCTCGTTTAACCATAGACAATATCACTATTGTCACCCAACCATAGGCTAAAGCCACCCCCGAGCACCTTAACCTTGACAGAGAATCATTTTGGAAGAAAACCCTTGGCTAGATAGCCAAAAAATATAGCGCACCTCTCTCCAAGGATAGCACACCAAGAAAGAGTAACAAGAGATGATCAAAGAGTCCAAACCATAACCAAGAGAGAGTCCAAAACCGAAATCTGCTAGATGCAATAGCTGCAATAACATTTCTCCTCCAAACTTACACACAGACTAGCCAACTGCAGTGCGCACAAGTGTTGCTTCTGCAGTTCTGAGAATACTAGCCAGAATGAAGACTAGCCTCCTGTAGTTATACTAATTCTGGAAGACTGCCCAGACCAACTTCTCATTCTGAGTACTAATTCTTTAGTATATAATATTTCATTTAGCCAACTTTTTCTCTTGAAGGATAATAACCTAATACAATTCATTCTCTTGAGATGACTTTTCTTCTAGGGCTATTAACCAATTAATTAGGGTTTCTTCTTGCTTCCCGGAATATTCTATTCTCATCAGGTTTACACGTGGAGTTAAATACCTCCCGCAACTACCATAATATAAACACTCCCTCCTAGATAAGGAGGTATTGAAGGTAATGGTATTGATCACAAACATACCATTTACCTGGTAGCATCAACATAGTCGTATATACTAACTCATGATTAGATCATGAGCACCATCATCACTATCAGTGTCATTAGCTGCATCATCTCTCGAAACCATACTCCATCTGAGTAATCAGACATGATGCTATATAATTCACTCACTCCACAGAGTGACATAAGATCCATTCTTCTAATCCGAACATATGTCCTAGAAGAATAAATTTCCTGGACCATTTTTCATCTGGGGAATCTCTGTCCATTGATCATCCATCTAGCTGATAATGATTTCCAACACTACTGATAGTCTTCAAGGAAATAGAAACAATGTCATTCAATGGAACACAAATGTGTCTATCCATAGTAGTACACAACTACAATCCAGTGGTACACTGCCACACCAAGTAGCACACATATACTTTATTAGTGACATATAGTCACAAACAGTGGAACACATCCACTACAGTAGTATACATCTATTGTTTGGAGACATACAGTCTCCATAACAATCATATGATCAACCTGCATAGAAAAAATTGTTATGATATATAAACTGAATCATCTGGGCCATTCTTCCACTCACATCTATGAGATCTGGACGAGCATATACCCTAAGAAGGTAAAACATCAATGATGAGATATTTGGACTATTCTTCTTAAGAAAGGAAGAATAATTGTCCCGGTTTCTGAGCCTGGACCATTCACCTATCTAGGCAATTCCTCCAGCACTAAACAAAGTGCAACCTAGAGAGAATGAATCTACCCTAGGGAATGCCTATCCCCGATTGATGAACCTAGACCATTCACCTATCTGGGCCATTCCTCTGGCACTAAACAAAGTGCAACTTAGAGAGAATAAATCTTCCCTAGGGAATGGTTGTTCGGACCATTTCCTAAGGAAATGATTGTCCTGCACCAACCTCCAAAACGAACCATTATTCGAAACTGCTCAC
Organism: Picea sitchensis; assembly: GCA_010110895.2. Taxonomy (NCBI): domain Eukaryota; kingdom Viridiplantae; phylum Streptophyta; class Pinopsida; order Pinales; family Pinaceae; genus Picea; species Picea sitchensis. The sequence continues at coordinate 18,975 of SNQJ01S0172511.1, forward strand.
AACTGTGAGCTTCGAAAGAATGACTATCTAGCGAGGCGGACCAGTCTTCTTGACCACTACTAAGAGTGATCGTCAAGAAGAGAGACTATCCTAGACCATTCCCTATGTTAACCATAGGGGGAATCGTTGTCTATGGTACATCATCAATCCATTGAACCATTTTCATTACGAAAATGACCGTTCGATCTGGACCATTTTCCGAACTGGAAAATGCCTGTCTGTCAGAAATCTCAAACCACTTTTCAAACTGGAAAGGAACTGCTCATCTTGGACCATTTTTCGAACTAAAAAATGATTGTCCATAAATGAATAACACATCAATTCTCCCTCCCAACCTGAGAGTCATCTCTTCATTTTTCAATAAGGAATTCGTCTCCACGAGCTCCAGCTTGAGTATGCAAACTCTTTCATTTTGGATAGAGGCTTTACCAAAATATCTTCTTATATTCTCATCTGTGGAGATATATATTGGAGAACCACTTTCTCTTTTCTAGACTTCATCACAGAGAATGTAATGATTGATCTCAATGTATTTTGGTCTTTTTGGAACACTGGTTTTCTCTGAAGGCTTCATATAGCTCTGATCATTATAGTAAATCATTGTTGGATTCATATTTTGTTTCCTGCTAGCTCATAACATCATGGCAAGGGTCAAACTGGAACATATCCAAGTTGTAATTCTTCTGCCATCATGAGAGATTTGTCATTGATTGGCAATCCATCATCCTTGAGTTCTGAGTAACCATTATGATACAATATATTTGTTATAGAAGGTTTTTCACCATGCTTCTACTGTGCATTGGAGGTTCTCCACCAAGTTGTCTTCTTCCATATACATGCTCTTCCTGGTATACCTTAAAGCCTTGAGGTTGTTCTACATACGTTCTTTGTTCAATTATTCTGGAGAACAGTCTTTTCATTCATCTGATGTAAACTTCAACCCATGGATATTGCAGACAATATAATGACTCATGTAGAAGTATGTTTGGTTTACTAGAACAAACAATCATCATAGTCTTCTCCCTCCATCTGTGAGAACCTATAGTTTTGGATCTCACAATGATTTCATTCATAAGTCTTCCATACACTATTTTTCATCAAAACTTTATGTTCCTCTGCTTGATTTCTTTTAGTGAGTTCAGGTCAGGCTAGTAGTCTTGTGATTCTTGATACAATAACTGGTTGATCTGTCTTTCTTTCTCTTTTGAAATCTTCATGTTCTTCCTTATGATTTTCTTTAGATCTTAGGCCCATGGATTTTTCTATAGATTCCATGCCCTGAAGATTCCAACTTATTCCTTTAATCATAGAACACATATTTCATTAAATTTGGAAATATTCAATGGATCTAGAATTTTAGAATTTTATCTAGATTGAGTTTTTTCAAAAAAGGAATTAGAAAATCATTTAATCCATTACTTTGAATGTATATATTCACCATTTTTTTGTTATA
>SNQJ01S0172513.1:2866-20272 GCA_010110895.2 Picea sitchensis
CAGTTAGACAGCCTCAACGAAGGATGAATCCAACCCTTAAAGATATTGTAAAAGAGGAATTGCAAAAACTCCTTCAAGCCAATCTCATATACCCCATTTCAGATAGTCAATGGGTATCTCCACTTGTCATAGTTCCCAAGAAAAATGGTAAGTGGAAAATATGTGTAGACTTCCGGGAGTTGAACAAATCCACCCATAGGGATTATTTTCCCTTACCATTTATTGATAAGGTGTTGGATACCTTGTCTGAAAAGAAGTATTTTTCGTTCCTGGATGGCTTTAGTGGTTATAACCAAATACAAATAGCACCCGATGACCAAGAGAAGACCACTTTCACCTGCCCATGGGGAACCTATGCTTATAGGGTGCTTCCTTTTGGAATTTACAATGCGTTAGCCACTTTTCAAAGGGTTGTCCTAGCCATTTTCTCTGACTTGACCAATGATTGCATGGAAGTCTATATGGATGAATTTATAGTCCATGGAAAAGAATTCTAGGAATCTTTGACCAGTCTAGAAAAATTCTTGATTAGGTGTAAGGAAACTAATCTTTCCTTAAGTAATGAAAAGTAAAAAATGATGCTCATTGAAGGCATTGTTTTGGGACATCACATCTCTGGTTCTGGAATGAGAGTTGATCTGGCAAAGATTTATATTATCACACAAATCATAATACCTTCCTCACAAAAGGAAGTTCGTAGCTTTTTAGGGCATGTTGGCTACTATAGAAGATTCATTCCAAATTTTACAAGACTAGCTACCCCTTTATTCAAGTTATTATCTAAAGAAGCTGAATTTAAGTGGGATGATGAATGCCAAATATATTTTGAGATTCTAAAATAAAAATTGTCAACTACCCCTGTATTAAGAGGACCAAATTGGTCCCTTCCTTTTCATATCTGTACCGATGCCTCAGACACAACCCTTGGGGAAGTTCTTGGAAAAAGGGAAAATCAAATGCCCTATGCTATTTACTTTGTCAGTAAAAATCTATCTCTAGCTGAAGTTAATTATACGGACACAGAAAAAAAATTGCTAGTTGTAGTCCATGCTATCAATAAATTTAGACACTATATTACAGGATATCAAGATTTTGTACACACTGATCATTCAACCATCAAATTCTTAATGAACAAACCTGTAACAAATCCTAGAGTTACAAGATGGCTGTTATTATTACAAGAGTTTAATATCAACATTATTAATAGACCTGGTAAGGATAATCTTGTGGCTGATTTCTTATCTAGAATGATTCATTTGGGAGATAACGCACCAGTAGAAGATAACTTTCCTGATGAAAATTTGTTTGCTATTTCTACATTCACTCCTTGGTATGCAGATGTACCTAACTATATTGTGACAGGGAATATGCCTAAAAAATCATCTCATAGAGAAAAATAGAAAGTAGTTTAGCTAAGTGAAAACTACATGTGGCACGATGACTGCCTCTACAAAACAAGACCAGATTTGGTAATCAGGAGATGTGTAAGGGAAGATTAAATTCATGATATTCTTCAAGCTTGCCATGATGGTCCTTGTGGAGGACACTTCGTAGACAAGAGGACTGCTTACAAAGTTCTGCAATTTGGTTACTACTGGCCTCACATTTGCAGAGATGTTAAAACCTATGTATCCAACTATGATGAATGCCAACGAATGGGTAAGCCTATTGCACGAGACCAAATGCCACTTCAAGCCCAAGTAGTTATTGAGACTTTCAAGAAATGGACATTAGATTTTGTAGGGCCCATTAACCCTACATCTAAAAAGAAAAAAATATATACTGGTATGCACTGACTATGTGACTAAGTGGGTTGAAGCAAAATCTTTACCAGCTGCAAGTGAACAATGAGTGGTAGATTTCCTTTTTAACGACATATTTACTAGATTTGGTGTACCTCGAGAAATTGTGACTGATCAGGGAACTCAATTTACCTCTCATCTAGTCAAAGTTGTTACAGAACAATACGAAATCAAACACAGGAAATCTACACCCTACCATCCATAGGCAAATGGTCAAGTAGAATCTACAAACAAAGTTATTGAGTCCATTCTTACCAAAAAATTACAACTACACCACAAGGATTGGGATGACAGATTACTAGAAGCCATATAGGCTGATAGAATCACCTGGAGGAATAAAAAAGGACATACATCCTATGAGTTGGTGTATGGGAAGTAGGTGCTTCTTCCGATAGAATTCAAGATCAAAACCTTTAGGACTACAGTACAAGTTGGCATGAACTTGGATGAATCCCAAAAACAAAGAATCTTACAGCTTAATGAGTTGGAAGAAATTAGGCAGGAAGCACTTCAAAGAACCACCCTCATTCAAAAGCAGAGAACAAAATGGCATGACAAGTATCTCAAAAAGAAAAAATTTCAACAAGGAGATTGGGCCTTGTTGTATGACTGCAGATTCAAGAACTTCAAAGGTAAGTTAACTACTCATTGGATGGGACCTTATGAAATTGACATTGTCCATGATAATGGTTCAATCAGGATAAAGACAATTGACAAACAACAAACACCACTACTTGTGAATGGTCATCGATTGAGAATTTATAAAAAAACCCTGTCAAAAGAGGAATTTCTGACTCATATACTACAAAATTCAGATATGCAGGTGATCAGTAAGGAAGGAGACCTCCCTACTGATCCACAATGATTGATTAGTTTATTATAAACTTGTGTACATAGGTGTGGATCGAGTTTTGTTAATAAGCTGAAGGTAACAAGAGATTCTTACCTCCTTTTCTTTTACTCTTGCAATTTTTTGTAAATATATTTCTATAATTTATTTGATCTTTCATGAACTTGCTAAACATCAGTTTGTAGGCATCAACAATACTCTGTTCTGATCTGGTACCAAGACTACTGCTTCAGTACCAGAAATCCTATTCTGCTTCAGTACCATAAATCCTGTGCTGGTCCGGTACCAGAAGTTTCTCCTTATACTATACTATTAGGACACATTACCTAATTGACAAGGAATGCTACATATATTTCAAAATATTATGTCAATTAATATGAAGTATGAATCCATGCAACAACCACTAAAGATGGAACCAAGAAGCCAAATGCAACATCAAATGGCAGCCCTTGTGAAGCAATAATTTCTTTTGGTTCTGTTGCCAACTAAAGGGAAGTATCTTTAATTTCTTTTNGTTGCCTGAAAAAAAAAAAAGACACAATCTTTACCTATGATTGTTCAAAGAACCATAATCTACTTCAAAGACTAGAAATTGCCTTTATCCAGTATTTCAGCATGATTAAAGGGATGAAAAATATATTAGCCTACAAGTAACTATCTCTCCCTAACTAGACTTCAATATTATTCATTGGATTATCTTTACTAAAGAGTAACATATGACTATATGAACACTCTCTATCATGGGCACACTAGGAATTTTTTTATGGAAGAGGATGTATTAGTACCCTAAGGAAACTTAAGGTCATTCTCTTATGGACAAACTCAGACAAAATTATACATCTGGATCACTCTAAAGAAACAATGTGTATAAAAAGTTTATTTTTCCTTTAGAGAAATCTTTAAAAGAAATTCAAAGAAGAGAATATACCTTCCAACCCAATACCATCCCAACCTATAAAAAGGTTTTCAGATGAGCCTCCCTTGTCACTGTGTAAATCACTCTTTAATAAAAACCAAAATAGGTGACTATGGACAAAAAGCCTCTGATGGAAAAAGGGTTTAAGAGACTAACCCACCGAGATACTGAACAGGTCTGCTGGCAGTGTGTATCGGTCTGTGGTATGACTAGGAAAACCCATTAGGGTACTAAACAAGCCTGTTGGCAATGAGGCATTCTTCCTAGGGAAGGTATTTCTCACTAATTATCACAACTACCCCACCGTAGTATTGAACAGGCTTGCTAACAGTGGGTTCTGGTTGATAAATGTCTCATCTATACTTGTCTGATTGGAAAATTCATTTTTTTCATCTAAACAAAATGAACACTATAACCAAAGGTCACTATTGACATTTATGAGATACAAACTCCATATTAACAAGCAACATAATTACCACTAGAAAATTTCCATTTGAGAATTACCCTAAGTCAACTTATCGGTCTGGCATCTAAACCCTACATTACCTAAGAATGAAACTTCTTAAAAGTGGAGCCCTAACTAGGGAGTCTAATCTACTTATACTGTGAAATTTATCTATAACATCTAATGATAGTCAATATCTGAAGCAATTTAGGTTGGATCTGTTCTTCTAGAAAACATATAAAAGCCTCCTTGTTTTCACTGTTGAATTCCACCTTTGTCAATAAGTCATCAAAAGAACGACAATTTCAATTTTTAGGCATGTGATCATATGCTAGGTGATAAATGTACTTCTGGAATTTGAATTGGTTTCTTTTCTCTTATCATCTTTTCTCCATTATGATGCAGGGTGTTGAATCTTCTTGCATAAGGTTATGCAACATCCTTGGCATGGGGGAGGGTCAAAGAGCTCCTTCAGAACTCTTTTTCAGACTCAGATCTCAAATTTAGAAACCAACATGATCACCCTACAACCCTGCAGAACCAAATACAAAAGAAGATAAGCACAGAATATAGAAGTATAGGAAATTCCAATACCAAGCTTTCATAAAACTCCAGCCTAAAAAGATGAATTCTGACAATCTACAAGCAATCACATATGCTATGGGGATTGATCATACAAAGGTAAAAGCAAAGGTAACATGGTATTTATTTTCCTTTTCTCATAAAACTACAATAGGTATGAAAATATATACTAGATCTTATGACCTTAGTATTAAAACCATGCACAGATCCCTCATACCCATATGCCTAAACTTAAGCAATCCTCTCATAAGTGCTCAAAAATGGTTGAGGGCAAAATCACATCAAAGCCAGAATATGAAGCATGTCTAGTAATGATAGGCCACAAATGTACTTCGTCCTTAAGCAAATCACGAACTTATCTTGTGTCATGAATCATGATCCAACATCGAATTCACCACTCAGAAGTCCAATCACCTATCCCAAAATGATGCTTTGACACCCAACATCTTGTCCTCATCATTACATTAACGGGTAGAAATGAAATGGCTTATTTGGGTGGTGAAGCTATCCAAATAAGCCTCAACTGGTCTTAAATTTTCCTTGCGGCATCCTTACTTAAACTTACCATTCGCATTATCGACGCCATCACCATATTTCCCTTATCGTTTCATTTCTCTAGTTCCGAGCCTACTCCTCTTTACGATCTCCGGTACCAAACCCTTACCCTCATCAGTTGACTAAATCCTTGCACTACAACTTGATTATTTTCTCACAATTTATAACGATGGTTGTAAGTAGACATGAACTGATCTTCCAAATTTATAGATAAAACGAGGAGTTCCAACTGTGTTGAGAGAAGTATGCTAGATCGGGCTGGATGCCATTTTTGAAGAAATTCATAGGCTAGCACGAGAAGATATATCACAAATTTATTCAGGGTTACGATGGAGAGATTGTGCATATAGGCAATCTTCAACTAACAGTCAATGAAGCAACCTTAAGGGAGGTCATGGGATTACCTAACAGAGGAACCAAGTACTTCAAAGGTGTAGGAATCAACAAGGAAATGTGCCAATGATTTTTGAAAGAAGACCATCAGCACCCTAATTGGAAAAAGGGGATCCCTAGGAACTATATCAAGGAAGAGTATCATCCAATGATTGCTAGTCTTCAACGATTCCTCACTTGTGAGGGTAGGTATGTTGTGACCTTCATATATCATCTTAGGCTTCTATTACACTTTGAAGGAGGCCCTAAAATTGTTTTCCCATATTTTATATGGATGAGTTTGAACAAAATGGTAAGAGGTGTCAACTCCCTATCCAAAACTGATAAAACTAGCATTTACCATCAAGGTCTTATTAAGATGTTAGTTTTACATGAAATTAGAAAGCAAAGGATTAGTTGGAAAATCCTTATCACTCAACACCTTCCCACAGAAAAAAAACCTATGGAGGAAGCCCAACGTGCTCCAAAGAAAAATAAGGAACTTCAAAAGAAAAAGAGCAAGAAGGATAAGGCAACTCCATCATCACCTAGAACAGTGAGCCAACACGAAAAACCTAGTAAACAAGCAGGGCCCTCTTCCACAGTTAATAAGACTTTTAAAAGTCAAGAATCAAAAGGTAAAACCAAATTAGTAGAGGAGACTTCAACATCAACACTTGAGGAGGTCCATAAGACAAAAACTATAAGGAAAGGGAAGAATAGCTCAGAAAATAAAAGTGAATAGTCTATAGAACAATCCCCTGTAACCATTCCACAAATAGAAAAGAAGAAAAGGAATCTTGTGAGCACCCCTGATCTAGTACCTCCTTGTAAAAGAACCACAAGGAGCATGGCAAATAAAGGAAAGGTAGTTTTCAATCCTCATACACAGGAAGGTCCAATCGATCTTACCTCATCTTTTGAAGACTTATCAGTCCAGGATGACATCCCTAGTTTGACCGAGGAACAAGCTACTATTAATTTATGTGGGATGAGGGAGGAAGTGGAGGAAAGAGAATGCACCCAACCAGTATTAATGGAGTCAACAAGGACCTTAAAAAAAGAACAAATGAAGAAAAAGATTGGGGAACTGCAAAAAAAAAAACAGGAACTCAAACAAGAAGTGAAGGAATACCAACTATTGGACAGGTATATCAAAAAGGAAAATGAGTAATTGAAAGTGACTAACCAACAACTTCAAGATGACCATGAAGAGACTTCTAATAAGATAAAGAAGATAATACGACTCCTACAATACATTAGGGTCATAAAAAGGGAGCTAAAATAAGAAGCCTCAACCATCAACATCATTGATCCATAGAAGTAAAGAATGCAGTCTCAAGTTTTGAAAAAGTTTGGGTTTGTTTTCAGTTGCATGAGGACATGCAATGGTTTTGGCATGGGGGAATGTTGAGCCTCTAAATTGACATCCCCACTACCCTATTATACTCCTCATCTATACCTTTTTGGCTTACCTAAGCTTGGTTAAATGACAAAGAGAACTACCATTGGCCATTGATAAGGTCATAAGGTAATGTATAATTAATTCATGCATCTTTGTGGTTTATTGAGCTAGGATATTAATTTTTTCATGTACTAATGCTTCAATTTTCCGTGTATAATCTTTGACCTCTTTATAAGTCCAGCCTTCCTATACCAACTCAGCTATCCAGTACTTGTCCACCAGATTGCCATTGTCCGAATCTAGTACCAAGCGCACCTTCTATTCAGATCCGGTACTGAATATCACCTGTAACGATCTGGTACCAATGACCATAGACAGTTGTGATCTGGTACCCCATTTGTGCACTGTTCAGATCCGGTACCATCTTCTTGTCACGATCCGGTACCAATATAGGAAGCCGAATGTACCAAGTTTAGTTCCAGATCGTGCCCAAGACAATCGTTGGATGTTTATTGAATCATAAATGTTTTAGCAAGGCTATGTTAGGACATTTTGTTGTTGCTTCATCCTCATGCATTTCGTGTCATGAGGATGAAGATTAAAATATGTAACCAAATAATTAAATTTAACAATTGACTGATTTGCAAACGATTTTACCTCGTGTTTCACGACTAATATTGTTTAAATAGTCATGGCAAGGATGGTGGAGGTAGTGGAGAGTTAGCATAACACAGCATGTGAAGCAGCATTACATATTGTAGAACATATTATGGGTGAATATTAATAGAAGGACATCATTTATTTCCATGTCTTGATCGTCTATGATTGAATGTGAGTTGAGTTGTTAGCATAGTTTGATTCTATGTTTTGAAGTTTGAATAAGAGTAATGTGTGGATTGAAAGAAAGATTATTGTAGACTCTAGTAGCTGACCTGTTGAAGTGGCAAGGGCCCACCGCCCAACAAAGTTCAACATCTTCATAGATTAGTATTAAAATTTTATTTCAACAGTGTAAATGTTAGATTAGTTGAAGCTTTAATTCTTTCAGATGATAGCAGTATAGTTTAGACTAGGATTTCAATTATATGATTGCTTAGAGATCTTTACTCACTCTATTTTGCATATGCTATGTTTCTGTTTTTATGAATTTGATTTTGTCTCATGGACATGAATGTTGGCAGCAGTAGTCAGACATATTTGCAAGAGAACTAGTGAAGTTCACAACAACACATTGTGAACCACATCATACTCAGTATATTGACTGTTGAACTACCCATGCTATGTCTTGATGATTGATGTGTGATTTCCCTTTCATAAGTGTGCTTGCATAGTTAGTTCTCTAGGTCAGATAGTAGAGTTTATCTGTCAAAAGAACTCCATATCATACTTGCATGTGCCATAATGGAGTAGATAGCCTCTCTGTGAAAGACAACCAAAGTGTGTTTCAGTTTGCTAGTTTGTTTTGTTTCCAGCATACATAATCTAGAATAGTTCTATACTCATGACATTAGAATTACCTTTCTTACTGGTGTCTTGTAACTCTGTTGATTATGAATTCTGGATTGATAATTAATGAGTGCATTATACTAAACATATAAGCAACACAACATTTTGGCGCCATTTTCGGGGAGTTGCAAATGGTAGGAAGTGATTTTTATATTAGATTGTTTGCATAAATTTTGAATTCTTTTAAAGGCTGCTTGAGGGAGGAGAATAAAATGTTTAAGATGTGAGTGAAGAGCCACACGACCACTAGAGTGGGGTACTTATCCGAAACTAGGTTGCCTTCTTACCTTCTAGATAGAATTAGGATTTCAATTCAGTTAAGAATTAAATTTCCATTTTATGCATAGATATAGAGATAACAAGGGTAGATTTGTAAGCTCTAAAGATTCAAAAACAACCCCCCCCACTAATCCAACTGACACTGGTGTAAAAAAAATTCCACTAGGAGAAAATTCAAGGGGAGCCAACGAGGCTCCAGAAGGAGAACCTAAAATAGAAGAATCAACATTGGGGCGGGCAGAACGTGAATCTGTTGAACATTTAGGAGACACAAAAAATCCAGTTTTTGAACCATCTATTAGTGGAATGGCAGAAGAAGAAGGAAATGCAGCCACATAGATTGAAACTTTTGGGTTCCAAATCTTGGATATTTCTAGAAACATCAGCATGAAAAATATCCCACTATCATCATTTCCCACTTTCAGAGGTATGCCAACTAAAGATCCAGATTTATTTTTATTCGAGTTTGACATATTATGTAGAAGCTATAACTACTCAGACAATGCCCAAAAACTTAAGCTCTTTCCTTCTACAACGAAAGATTCAACCTTAAGATGGTTCATGAGCTTAGGAGAAAATACAATCCTCTCTTGGGATCAGATGAAAGACACATTTTTACGGAAATACCAAGACTATTGTAAGGATAATGCTAAAAACGACATTTTTAAAATGCAACAAACAAAAGATGAAATCCCTAAAGACTACTTAGAAAGGTTCTTATACAACTATCAGAAATCAAAACCATTCACCACAGACCCAGCTGTAGTAAGAAATGTATTCTTGAAAGGTCTTAGAGATGACTGCATAGAAGTTTTAAACTTGTTGAGTTCAGGAGATGTGCACCAAAATCCTTTTGCAGAGAGTGCAGATTACTGTAGAAGATACTAAAGTGGACAAGCTAAAACAGGCAAAGGACCAAGAGAAACTTTTAGCAGAAATACAAAACAAAGCTCAAGGACTGTTACTAGAACTGAGTTAGGAAACTTATTGGAGAACTTTAAAACAAACATCTTGAGCACAATCAGTAACAAGTTAGATACTCTAAAACTGAAAAAAAAAACAAGAAGATGAGGTTTCCTTAGCAATATTTTGTCATAGATGTTGAAAGAAGAACAATGAGAAGGAATGCCCATTAAATGTCATAGAAATATGTGGCCTGTGTACACTAGAACACCCCACATATGAGTGTCCAACTTTGCTTGAGCTACAAGCCATGTATAGGGGAGGAGGAGTCTCACAAGAACAAACATACCCTTCCAGAAGACCTTGGAGAGCCCAAAAACCCAATACATTTTATGAACCGAATGCATAGTATCAACAGTAATGATGGGGTCCTTCCCCATTGACCTATCCACAATGGACACCTCAACAAGCTCAAACTCAACCTTGACAACAAGGTTGGAGGGGACCTGTGTATGGAAATCCCTCTTACCCTACATATCCACAGTATCCTACAAACATTTCCCAATTACTACATGGATTCAGCCCACCAAAGATGCAAGATTTACTCCCACCTCCTATACAACAAAAATTTACAACCCCCTTGAACCCCAACCACCACCACCGGCAGCAAGCACCTATAAATGCCAATCAACAGCCACAAAACCAAGCTGCCCATAACCCTCCGAAACCAACAACAATCCCTGCCTAGCCAATCCCTAACCCCAATAATCGAACCACCCACCCGGTGAAAAATACATAAGTTCAAACCTTTCCCACCTATGAAATTCAACTATGATCAGGGAAAGCTGTAAACCAATCAAATCCTGCAGTAATAATTCAGGAAGAAAATGATAATCATTCTAAGAAATAAAACACTCAAACCACCCCTATAGAAGAAGAGACTTCCCATCCTATTCCAATCACTTCCCAGTCTGTACGAGTACCTCAAAAAATTAATCTCCCACCCTACCCTAAAAGACTATTAGTGAAGAAGCATGACCCACCCTTGCACAGAGATATAGAGGATGAATTACGAAATGTATGCATAAAAATACCTCTGCTGCAAGCCATTAAGTATATCCCCATATATGACAAAATCATAAGGGATATTTGCATTAAGAAACCAGGAAGGAAAAATAAGGAACCTCCCCTTGTTCAGGTGGTGGGACAATTATCTGAATTTATTTATGAAATTCCATACAAATATAATGACCCTAGAAACCCAATAGTCACTATTGAAATTAATGGTATTTGTTTACCAAATACACTCATTGACTTGGGTGCAACAATTAATGTAATGCCTTTTGACACCATGCAAAATCTCCAAATCAACCAGTTAAGACCAACCCAAACCATGATAGAATTGGCAGATAAGTCATTCATTAGCCCTACAGGAAGCCTAGATGATTTCACAGTCACTCTAGCTTCCTGGGAATATCCAGTAGACTTTTTAGTTATCTATTCTAAATCATCCTCCAAACCAAGACACCCTGTGGTTCTTGGCCTCCCTTGGATGACCACATCAGATGCCTTTATCAGTTGTTGGTCTGGTGAGATGACTATATCCAATGGCACACATAGCTAAAAACTTGTTCTCTTCCCTCCTGCCCAACCGACATAGGAAATACCTATTTGGTTAGAAAACCCTTATGGAGAGGAAGATTGTATTAGACCCATGTTAACACTTGAACTAGTAAGAGGAATGTAAGAACAATCAGATGAACAAGTCTTAAGTTTATTTTTGGCTGATACAAATTGCATTGAATACCCGAGGTCTTTTGTAGAATTGCCACACATTTTCAGTTCTGAATTTCAACAAACTTGGCACCCTGATATCACTCAATTATATACTTTATCACTAGCTTCCATAGAAAAGGAAGAAACCACTGAACTTGTTGATATTAGCCCAGGAAAACCTCTTTATATCAACTCTAGTTTAGAACTAGAACAAAAGATGCAAGTAATTGAAATTCTCTAAAGACAATTTGATTCCTTTGCATGGGATAATGCAGACTTGAAAGGCATTCACCCTGACACATGCACACATCACATCTACACTAATGACCAAATCAGACTAGTTAGATAGCCTCAGTGAAGGATGGATCCATCCCTTAAAGATATTGTAAAAGAGGAAGTGAAAAAACTCCTTCAAGCCAATCTCATATACCCCATTTCAGATAGTCAATGGCTGTCTCCACTTGTCATAGTTCCCAAGAAAAATGGTAAGTGGAGAATATGTGTAGACTTTTGGGATTTGAACAAAGACACCCATAGGGATTATTTTCCCTTACCATTTATTGATCAGGTGTTGGATACCTTTTCCGGAAAGAAGTATTTTTCATTCCTGGATGGCTTTAGTGGTTATAACCAAATACAAATAGCACTCGAAGACCAAGAGAAGACCACTTTCACCTGCCCATGGGGAACCTATGCTTATAGGGTGCTTCCTTTTGGACTTTGCAATGCCCCAACCACTTTTCAAAGGGATGTCCTAGCCATTTTCTCTGACTTGACCAATGCATGGAAGTCTATATGGATGACTTTATAGTCCATGGAAAAGACTTCTAGTAAGCTTTGACCAGTCTAGAAAAAGTCTTGATTAGGTGTAAGGAAACTAATCTTTCCTTAAGTAATGAAAAGTAAAAAATGATGCTCATTGAAGGTATTGTTTTGGGACATCACATCTCTGGTTCTGGAATGAGAGTTGATCCGGTAAAGATTTATATTATCACATAAGTTAGAATACTTCACAAAAGGAAGTTCACAGCTTTTCAGGGCATGTTGGCTACTATAGAAGATTCATTCCAAATTTTACAAGCCTAGCTACCCCTTTATTCAATTTATTATCTAAAGAAGCCGAATTTAAGTGGGATGATGAATGCCAAATATATTTTGAGATTCTAAAACAATAATTGTCAACTACCCCTATATTAAGAGCACCAAATTGGTCCCTTCCTTTTCATATATGTATCGATGCCTCAGACACAGCCCTTGGGGAAGTTCTTGGACAAAGGGAAATTCAAATTCCCTATGCTATTTACTTTGTCAGTAAAAATCTGTCTCCAGCTGAAATTAATTATACGGACACAGAAAAAAAATTGTCAGTTGTAGTCCATGCTATCAATAAATTTAGACATTTTATTACAGGGTATCAAGCTTTTGTACACACTAATCATTCAGCCATCAAATTCTTAATGAACAAAACTGTAACAAATCCTAGAGTTACAAGATGGATATTATTATTACAAGAGTTTAATATCAACATTATTGATAGATCGGGTAAGGATAATCTTGTGGCTGATTTCTTATCTAGAATGATTCATCTGGGAGATACCGCACCAGTAGAAGATAACTTTCCTGATGAAAATTTGTTTTCTATTTCTACATTCACTCCTTGGTATGTAGATGTACCTAACTATCTTGTGACAGGGAAGATGCCTCAGAAATCGTATCATAGAGAAAAACAAAAAGTAGTTCAGCTAAGTACAAACTACATGTGGCACAATGACTGCCTCTACAAAACAGGACCAGATTTGGTAATCAGGAGATGTGTAAGGGAAGATGAAATTCATGATATTCTGCAAGCCTTCCATGATGGTCCTTGTGGAGGAGACTTCGCAGACAAGAGGACCGCTTACAAAGTTCAGCAATCTAGTTACTATTGGCCTTGCATTTTCAGAGATGCTAAAACCTATGTATGCAACTGTGATGAATGCCAACGAATGGGTAAGCCTACTGCACGATACCAAATGCCACTTCAACCCCAAGTAGTTATTGAGCCTTTTGAGAAATGGTCAATAGATTTAGTTGGGCCCATTAACCCTGCATCTAAAAGGAAAAAATATATACTGGTATGCACTGACTATGTGACTAAGTGGGTTGAAGAAAAAGATTTACCAACTGCAAGTGAACAATGAGTGGTAGATTTCCTTTTTAACAACATCTTTACTAGATTTGGTGTACCTCGAGAAACTATGACTGATCAAGGAACTCAATTTACCTCTCATCTAGTCAAAGCTGTTACAGAGCAGTACTAAATAAAACACAGGAAATCTACATCCTACCATCCACAGGAAAATGGACAAGTAGAATCTACAAACAAAGTTATTGAGTGCATTCTTACCAAAACAGTACAACTACACCACAAGGATTGGGCTGATAGATTACTAGAAGCTGTATGGGCTTATAGAATCACCTGGAGGAATACAACAAGACATACACCCTACGAGTTGGTGTATGGGAAGCAGGTGCTTCTTCCCATAGAATTCCATATCAAAACCTTCAGGGCTGTAGCACAAGTTGGCATGAACTTGGATGAAGACCAACAACAAATAATCTTATAGATTAATGACTTGGATGAAATCAGGCAGGAAACACTTTAAAGAACCACCCTCATTAAAGAACAGAGAACAAAATGGCATGACAAGTATCTCAAAACGAAAAAATTTCAACAAGGAGATTGGGCCCTGTTGTATGACAACAGATTCAAGAAATTCAAAGGTAAGTTAACTACTCGTTGGATGGGACCTTACGAAATTGACACTATCCATGATAATGGTTCAATCAGGATAAAGACAATTGACGAACAACAGACACCACTACTTGTGAATGGTCACCGGATGAGAATTTATAACAAACCCCTGTCAAAAGAGGAATTTTTGACTCGTATACTACAGAATTAAGATATGCAGGTGATCAGTAAGGAAGGAGACCTCCCTACTAATCCACATTGATTGATTGGTTTATTAGAAACTTTTGTACATAGGTGTGGATCAAGTTTTGTTAATAAGCTGAAGGTAACAAGAGATTCTTACCTCCTTTTCTTTTACTCTCGCAATTTTTTGTAAGTAGATTTCTATAATTTATTTGATCCTTCATGAACTTGCTAAACATCAGTTTGTAGGCATCAACAATACTCTGTTCTGATCTGGTACCAACAATACTGCTTCAGCACCAGAAATCTTGTTCTGCTTCGGTACTGGAAATCATGTGTTGGTCCAGTACCAGAAGTTTGTCCTTATACGGTACTATCAGGATACATTACCTAATTGAAAAGGCATGATATGCATATTTCAAAATATTATGTCAATTAATATGAAGTATGGAGCCATGCGAAAACCACTTAAGCGGGAACCAAGAAGCCGAATGCAACATCAAATGGAAACCCTTGTGAAGCAATAATTTCTTTTGGTTCTGGTTCTAACTAAAGGGAAGTATCTTTAATTTCTTTTGGTTCTGTTGCTAGCTAAAAGGAAGTACTTTTTTTGGGTTATGTTGCTTGAAAAAAAAAAAAAGACACAATCTTTACCTATGATTGTTCAAAGAACCATAATCTGCTTCAAAGACTAGAAATTGCCTTTATCCAGTATTTCATCATGATTAAAGGGACAAAAAATATATTAGCCTACAAGTAACTATCTCACCCTAACTAGACTTTAATAGTATTCATTGGATTATCTTTACTAAAGAGTAACATATGAGTATATGAACACTCTCTATCATGGGCACACTAGGAATTTTTTTATGGAAGAGGATGTATCAGTACCCTAAGGAAACTTTAGTTCATTCTCTTATGGACAAACTCAGACAAAATTATACATCTGGATCACTCTAAAGAAATAATGTGCATAAAATTTTTATTTTTCCTTCAGACAAATCTTTAAAATACATTCAAAGAAGAGAATATACATTCCAACCCAATACCATCCCAGCCTTTAAAGGGGTTTTCAGATGAGCCTCCCCTGTCACCGTGTAAAGCACTCTTTAATAAAAACCAAAATAGGTGACTATGGACAAGAAGCCTCTGATGGAAAAAGGGTTTAAGATACTAACCCACCAGGATACTGAATAGGTCTACTAGAAACGAGTACCAGTCTGTGGTATGACTAGGCAAATCCATTAGGGTACTGAACAAGCCTATTGGCAATGGGGCATTCTTCCTGGGGAAGGGATTTCTCACTAATTATCACAACTACCCCACCAGAGTACTGAATAGGCTTGATGGCAGTGGGTTTTGGTTGAGAAATGTCTCATCTATACTTGTCTGATTAGAAAATTCACTTTTGTCATCTAAACAAAATGAACACTATAACCAAAGGTCACTGTTGACATTTATGACATACAAACTCCAGATTAACAAGCACCATAATTACCACAAGAAAATGTCCATTTCATAATTACCCTAAGTCAAATTACCGGTCTGGCATCTAAACCCTACATTACCTAAGAAGGAAAATTCTTAAAAGTGGAGCCCTAACTAGGGATTCTAATCTACTTATACTGTGAAATTTATATATAACATCTAATGATAGTCAATCTCTGAAGCAAGTTAGGTTGGATCTGTTCTTTTGGAAAACATATAAAAACCTCCCTGTTTTAACTGCTGAATGCCACCTTTGTCAATAAGTCATCAAAATAACGACAATTTCAATTTTTAGGCATGTGATCATATGCTAGGTGATAAATGTACTTTTGGAATTTGAATTGATTTCTTTTCTCTTATCATATTTTCTCCATTATGATGCAGGGTGTTGAATCTTCTTGCATAAGGCTATGCAACATCCTTGGCATGGGGAAGGGTCAAAGAGCTGCTTCAGAACTCTTTTTCAAACTCACATATCACCTTTAGAAACCATCATGATCACCCTACAACCCTATAGAACCAAATACAAAAGAATATAAGCACAGAATAAAGAAGTACAGGAAATTCCAGTATCAAGATTTCAGAACACTCCAGCCTAAAAAGATGAATTCTGACAATCTACAAGTAGTCGCATATGCTATGGGGATTGATCATACAAAGGTAAAAGAAAAGGTAACATGGTATTTGTTTTCCTATGCTCATAAAACTACAATAGGTATGAAAATATATACTAGATCTTATGACCTTAGTATTAAAACCATGCACCGATCCCTCATACCCATATGCGTAAACTTAATCAATCCTCTCCTAAGTGCTCGAAAATGGTTGAGGGAAAAATCACATTAAAGCATGAATATGAAGCATGTCTAGTAATGATAGGCCACGAATGTACTTCATCCTTAAGAAAATCACGAACATATCTTGTGTCATGAATCATGATCCAACATCAAATTCACCACTCGAAAGTCCAATCACCTATCCTAAAATGATGCTTTGATACCCAACGTCTTGTCCTCATCATTACATTAATGGGTAGAAATGAAATGGATTATCTGGGTGGCGAAGCTATCCAGATAAGCCTCATCTGGTCTTAAATTTTCCTTGCGGCATCCTTACTTAAACTTACCATTCACATTATCGACGCCATCACCATATTTCCCTTATCGTTACCTTTCTCCTGTTCCGAGCCTACTCCTCTTTGTGATCTCTGGTACCAAACCCTTACCCTCATCAGCTGACTTAATCCTTGCGCTACAACCTGATTCTTTTCTCACAATGTATAACGATGTTCGTAAGTAGACATGAACCGATCTTCCAAATTTATAGAGAAACCGAGGAGTTCCAACTGTGTCGAGAGAAGTATGCTAGATTGGGCTGGATGCCATTTTTGGAGAAATTCATAGGCTAACATGAGAATATATCTCACGATTTTATTCAGGGTTACGATGGAGAGATTGCGCATATAGGCAATCTTCAGCTAACAATCAATGAAGCAACCTTAAGGGAGGTCATGGGATTACCTAACAGAGGAGCCAAGTACTTCAAAGGTGTAGGAATCAACAAGGAAATGTGCCAACGATTTTTGAAAGAAGACCATCAACACCCTGATT